>JAZHYW010026569.1:0-104879 GCA_037355805.1 Ixodes ricinus | reverse complement strand
CATTGAAAACATCAGCTAAAAAAGGTGGCATTATATGTTGAAAGGTTTTATAAAACCCTGCATTTAGTCCGTCCGGCCTATAGATTACGGCTATCACTTTGGTGACAGCTGTAATCTATAAAATAAACGATCAGGTGGCCTTTTTCTGGCACGTTAAAAAGTGCTTTCTGATCTTTCAAGAAAGCGAATGGGGATTCTAAGTTCTCTAGCGGACAGATCAGAACGGCAGAACTAGCAAAAGCAGATTTGAGATCACTGATTGGCTCAGAGAACAAAAAATATGTAAACGCTAGAGGAAACACAAAATATAGATAAGGATTTCGTTTATTATCCTAGGATATTATCAACGAACACCGAAAAATTGAGTAACCAACTTTGTGATCCGATTGAACGAGTAGTGGTCTATCTCGCTTTTTGTAGCGTAACGCCGCAAGCTTGATCTAAGATCAGACTATGTATCAACGTTAACTCATCAACAGTTAATCCGTCAAGCGGAAAGTGATTACGAGTATTGAACAGCGGCTGAAATGACACTCGTGAACATAATAGCCTCGTCATAATTCAGATTCCTTCTCTTAGATAGCGCTGGGTGCTTTGGAACCACGCGCTCGTTTGGCCTTTTCGTATTTTCCCAACTGTACAAAGGCAGGGGAAGTCGCCATCTTCTGGGCCAAATTGACCATCGTTCAAATCAGATCAAAATCGCTTCCTCTCACTCCGCTTCGGGCTTTGAAGGCTCTCCCTCCTTGCCCTCTGAGAATGACGAACAAATATTTTAAAATCTGCCGAAACCACGCGATGCCCACCGTCCAATGGTCGCCTGGGAAACGGCTCGAACATTCGTTCGGTCCCCAACGGACACGACGTGACAGGTCTGTAATCCCAACAGTGGTCTTGGTCGCCGTCAGCCCGACGCCTCGCCGAAGGTCTTAGGATGCAAACCCGATGCGCCAGGCAGCAAGGGTCCCCTTGACGAAACACGAAAAAACAGATAAAAAACGTCACGGGGGACAGGTTGCTTCTCCACCCGAAGCGCGCTCGACGGGCCTGTGGCCCCGTCACGAAATAGACAAAACAAAAAGGCCGGGGCGCCGAAGACTCTCCGCGAATGCGGGAGAAGCCAGCGGGGTGCCACAGGATGTTTACAAATGCTGAGAACCGTTCCTCAGTAGCATTCTTAGCAACGTAGTGCAAATTATGATTTTGATGAAAAAAGCCAATAAATCGTATTTATTGAAGTCAGATTTGTTTGATTTAAATCAGATTTATTTGATATAAATCAGACTTGCTTGATATAAATCACACTCCGTTGTCTTAAATCACTGCAACTAGAAAATAGTCATTACTTACCACTTGAGGCACTTTTAACATAGCAGATTAATTTATAATTTCGTCCGGTCACTGATTACAATGCGGGAGAAAGGACTACTGAAATTTCACAATGTTTTATTGATATGCGATCTCCGCCAAACTAAAACAAAAATTGATTGATATTTTTACTTATTTAGAAAGCCTATTGGATTTATCTTTCACGTTTTGACTTGATTCCAATAGGACACAACTTCATTTTTAATACGTTAGCTTTAGAACGCTCGTTTCCACGAAAACCCGCCGGTCTCAGTCCGTACGTCCGTTTGTCAGCGCCATGCATGACGTCGCCAAGGGAGTCGGGTGGTGAGGAGGCATCGTGACGGCGGCCAGAGGTGTAGAGAGATGGTGACGCGTGCTGACGTCAGCGCTTCGGACCAATACGAGCGTCGCACAGCTGGTGCGGAGCCAGAGACGAGCAGGCGCCGCGCCGCTTGGAAATGCGGCCCAGCTCAGTTGCTGCTCCGGCGATGGATATGGTTCTTTCCACGAGTGATAGGGCTGCCCGTATCCAAGAGCGACGACGGAAGAAAGTCGAGGCTACGGGTCGTCGACGTCAAGCCGAGGCAGAGGAAGAGCGTAAGCGTCGTTTGGCTGCTGCCGCAGAGGCAAGGCGACGGAAGCTTGCGGCGGAAAGCGAAGAGGAAAGGCACTAAAAACGACAGTAAAGCGGTGATAAACGAATGGTAAGGTGTCGTAAACGAATATAAAGGGGTGAAAAAAGGGGGGAGAGCTAGAAAGAACCAATGCTAACCGATTTACATCAGATAAATCATATTGATCGTTGAACTTTTTTGTGTGTTTTTATTTTGTTGGAATAGGACGTTACTTAGTTAAGTTAGTTGACGAAGGAAGTGGAAGGTGGAAATAAAGTTCAAAGCTCCGATTTGCTCAGAAGAGTACTTTTTTTTTACTCATCTTCAGCTCTATATAAATATTTCTTGCTGGATGATTTTTTATTTAAATTCAAAACAAATGCACGTGCAAAGCATGGAATTATAAACAAGTAGTAAATACAAATTATTTTGGGGAATATTTTGGCAGGAAAGGCTTCATTTAAATAATCATAGTAAAATTGGTCTGATTTAAATAATTATCTAAATATCGATTTAAATCCTATTGATTTTTATTCTTTGCACTGATTCTCAGCATAAGAACGTTATTAATGACTATATCAAATCACATTCTCGGCTAATTTTAAAAATTACGATAACATAGTATTATCTACATTCAAATGGGAAATTTCTAAAGGAATTTTTTGTAGAAAGTTTAGAAAGTTCGACGCTCTGATTTTTTCAGAAAAACATCGTTTTGTGTTCATATTTGGTATGCAAAAATCTTTCTTGCTTTATGAATATTTTATTTAAATACGAAACAAATTCTCATAGAAATCATTAAATGATAGAAAAGCGATAAATAAGCAATATTTTGGGGATTGTTTGGGCGGGGAAGTTTTGGTCTAAATCATCACAGTAAGGGTGATTTAAATCGCGATTTAAATCATAATTTTTATTCTCCTCCCTGCTATGCACCAATATGTTTTCATATTTTGTATTTGTGACGTGTGCGTGACTGAGTTGTTTTACGCTGCATTCTTTTCCCCACATTTTTCTATCGTGTTTTTCTTTACTACCATTAAAAAAAAAAAGTTAGTTTGCACAGTTTCTTTTACTTGTTTGTATGTAATTAAGTTTCATCTTTCCGGTTCGGTTGGTCCATTTCGTTTTCGACTTTTTCACGCATAACTACCTTTACACGTTGTTTGCCCATTGGTTCTCATACGTTTGCTTTCGTCTTGTCAAAGTTCAATTTACAGGTTTCCTCTCTACCTTCAAGATATTTCCAGCCCATATCTACCTGCACTACTTTGTTTGGCGTGCTAACCTTCCCACGCTCCTCTGGCCGATCTCTAAGCGCGATTGAACTTCTGTCCTCATGCAGAGTACCGCGCATTGCCAACGACAGCTTTTCCATCGTGACTTTTTTTTTTCATTCACCCGTAACAATTTGATATCTATTTTATGAGTATGAGTATTGGGTATTATGTTTTATTATATCTAAATTTTTCTTTTTTTTTCAAGTATATTTTGTCTATGTTTTTCTTAATATTTGTTTCCCTAACTCGGTTATGATATATTACAAACTTTTATTTTTTTTAGGGGCCTCTCTTTTTACCGTTTTGTTAGAGGCCTTCATTTCACACCTGTATTTGCTGAACTTCAGGCCAAAACTGTCATGTTATCATCCACATATCCTAATTTGTTCCTGCCATATATCAGCGGCTATGTGTACTAACAATACAATGTAATCATCTTTTGTCAGCTCTGAAAGGACTTGATATACTTTTTCTTCTTCTCTATACAAGTTACTTCAAGACCTACGTTGAACTGTTTTAAGTTTAATTTCACTCAAGTACAGTGTGAGGGGCTGAGATGACAGTGAACAACCAAACGCAAACCCTCTTTTTTTGCTGATAGTTCTGTAGTTTCCGCTTCTAATGCTATAAACATTCACCCTCATTGTAAAAACTTCCAACCTAAAGGCTGGTTCACACTGCCCCATTTTCTTACGTTAAGTTACGTTACGAAATATTACGTTGAAGTCACCGGGACCTCTGTGCTTCATATTAAGCGAGGCTACCAGTTCAAGGAGAAAGCATGACACGCGACATTCGAGACACGAATGTTTCGGTGACTTATACGTAACGTAACTTAACGTAAGAAAATGGGGCAGTCTGAACCAGCCTTTATCCCGAAGCTATATATTTTTATTGTTATTATTTTAACAAATGAAAATGAGCGTGTTGGTTAATCGATACGGAAAACTTGAAAGTATAAAACATCGAGGACGAGTCCTGTTCCCGTCCTCGTCTCGCTGTTTTATACTTTCCAGTTTTCGTATCTACTATTATTTCGAGCGCGATTGTTTTGTATTATTGTTATCAGTCGTTCGCTAAACAACCCGTATAGTGAGCGATGATGAATAACTTACCTTCCAGGTTGCTCTCCCTTATCGAAACCCGTTCTGGAGCCTACCTAGAACCTATTTATTCTCCGCTCATTGCGCCATTCTTCTCAACTTGCTGCCATTGGGTGATACGATTGAATGCTCTCTTTATTACCTTTCCCTTTATGTAGAAGCCTCGTCTCGCTTAGTTTATAATCCTTCTGTAATTTGTTTATCGATCACACGTTGTAAATTTATTTATTTTCGAACGATTTTTTTTTTTTTGTTTTCTTGTTTGTTTTCTGGCTCTGTCCCTGTTCAAGCCGGAAGCACTTCCTTCTTTTCCCCTTTCCAAGCTTACGGTCGCCTCAGTTGTCTCGCTTCATCGATTCTTCTACGAAAAAACGCTTCATCGATTGTTCGCCTAATTTATTCCGCGTAGCCCCTTCCCCTGTATCCTTATTTCCTCCTGTGCGGTTCCGAGAAGAGTGTCGACCGAGGCAGCACCGTTGTCGGCCCTGCCAGGCTGCTCAAGTGTCCGCCAGTTTGTGCCAGCCCCGAGCTCGGCTTTCTCCTGCGGGAATCCCTCGAAGGGCGACCCGAGACCGGCGGAACAGGAAATTAGCTTCCGGCTTGAATCGGGAAGCCGTTGTCTTCGTGCGCCGCGCTCCAAGCATTTGGGGTTTTCGATTGGCTCCCTTTCGGTCCGGTAGAAGCTTCGGGCGCAAGGGGCTGTGGCTCTGCGGCGTGTGTACCAGCGCAGCTATAAGGAAGACGCAGGCAATACATGTTGAATCACCGACTTAGGCGTCTTCCTTCTCTGGTATCTTCCCTTTACGTGCGCGCGTTATTTCCTTATTCGAGATTTTTTTTCTTCTAATAATGACCGGACTGCAGATTTAAATCCAAATTGGGGCTTAAAGAGCGACAAACAGCGCTTGCTCTCTGCGGGTCATATATAGGCTGCCTCACATTTTCGTTTGACTTCGATCGACTGCGTTACGACCTCGTGTGACGGCTTATACAACGACGCGCGGCGCGCTCTGTTACAACACGACAGGAGAGCTGCGCATGCGCAGGAGGGGTGTGGAGGGGTGTGGAAACAACCGCTCTCGCCGTGTTTTCCCTATTGCGACCCGGGCTGTACGTTTACCAACCGAAGCTACAGCGGCGTTTCTAGCTTATTTTATGTTTCGTGTTCTGTTATTCGTTATGTCTGACTATGGGCGCTCGCTGTCAGAGCCCGAGCAGCAGCGATACAGCGAGAAATGCTGCGCGTTGCCTTCCTTCGAGGATCCCTGCGCCGTGAGCAAGGAGCGCTGGCGCTCCGACGCCACATCGGCCAAGTTGCTGCCGCTAACCACGGTGGCGCACGTTCTCGTCTGCCTGGTCTTTTCGCCGAGGTAATTTACGGCCGACAAGGTGCAACTGAAAGCGTACGAGTCTCTCGAGGCATATAGTTACTTTGAGGCTGGTAAGATCTGGTTGAGTGCTATAGGGAGTATTCACTGGGCGTCATAGGTGAGCTCGCTGCTGCTTTGTGACCACAGGTGAAGAGAGAGAGGGAAAGATGCTTTTGCAACGAATTTTAAGTGGCAAGTTAATCTTCTATAATCTTCTATACTCCGTTCCACCTTCAGTCCGAGCGCAGTGGAGGCCACGAGCTATACCAGCCGATTCAGAGCCGGAAGAAAATCGCGTGACCTGCCGGTTGGGCAGAGCGACGCAGGGAGCTCAAGGTCACATCACACTCTCTCCTCGCTGGATTGGCTGGGATGGCTCCTAGCGTCCGTAGCGCTCGGACTGAAGGTGAAACGGAGTATAGGGGAGAATAGCGACGTTTGAAGAAGCCTGGGACCTACAAAGGAGAGTCCCGGTGATAAGAGGATTTCGCCTTCCCTCTTCTCTTGTGGTTGCCCGAGAGCTGACGGGAAACTCTTCCCGTCAGCTCTGGAGCTTGCAGTCTCGTACCACCAGCTTGGTACGAGACTGCAAGCTCTGGACGTCTTAAGGCGCCGCGTTGTGCGTCGTCCGAGTCACAGGTGAGGCCGTCGGAGTGGGCAGCTACTACACCTTACGATGCCTGGGTGCAGCGAGCAACCGATGAACTTTTGGGCGGCAACTTGTGTGCAGACACTGTAGGAACGAGGTCCGGGTGGTCTGGATCAGATGACGTCCCTACGCATAGGAGTGCCTCAGTGCTGGGAATAAACGATTGAGGTGGAAGCTGTTTGTGGAACTAGTGTGTAGAAATTGTGTACACACGTGGAGGCTGGATGGAGCAAATGGCGGCTGGGTCTCATAATAATTGGGGGCTTTGTGGATATCTATACAGTGTGTAGTTGGTCCGCCATTTCAAAGTTGCGACGAGTCACTCGCTGTAGAGAAGCAATTTAGTCAGTGTAACACAACCGCTAGCCTGGGGTCTTTAACGTGCACCACGCAGTAGTGAGACACGACCGCACGCCGGTATGATGCTCATCCAGATCGAAACGGGCAGGGGAGGCATTGAACCCAGGATCCCTGAGTTCTCCAGCGCGAGCTTTCGCTCCACGTGCTTCGCGCTGGTGTGCGCTAGCCTACTCGGCCACCGATCCCCCTGCAGCTGGGTTCCATCTTCCGTGGTGGCAATGTAAAAGCGACTTTCTCAGAGCCTGTTGGAGTAGGGTGCCTTCATGCACGCTTTAGTTAGGGTGATGACATCTGGCCATTTTGTTCCGAACGCTTATGTTTGTTCTTTTGTTCTGAGGCACGTGAAAGAGCGTGTTCGTGCACGGGCTCGTGGCGTTGACTGTACTGCGGCGACATTTTGTTCTCGACGATTTCTTTGCATTTTCCCTGTGAGCGCGTGCTGTCGGCATCGGGTACTATGCGGAGCGCAAGTTCGTCTGTTTCTTTTGCAGGGGTTGTGGTGACGTCGGAAAGACGCCGAACTCTGATTGGCTCTGATGGAAGGACAGCGGAGTAGACCTGAAAGCAGCTTGCTTTCAGGTCTACCTGCTGTCCTTCCATCAGAGCCAATCAGAGCTCGGCGTCATTATGACGTCACCACAACCCCTGCAAAAGAAGCAGACGAACTTGCGCTCCGCATACTTCGTTTCAACTTAAGCACAGACGCAGCTAATTCTATAGGGTGTCACAAAAAAAAATTACAGGGTTTTGTTTACCGCAAAAATTAACTAGGCATCGCCGAACACCCATTCTCCGCCCAATGGTAGCGCCAGAGGTCACAACCAGATGCCAAAGTTTCAGCCCGATCTGATACCTTATTCAAAAGTTATAAGTGATTTCCTGAAAATTTCAACAGGAAAATGGCGGTCAACGGAGTTTTCGAACACATGGGGCTCTATAGCACCAGAAACCGAAAACGGGAAAAAATGGGCTCCATTTTCCCATTGAAATTTTCAGTAAATCACTTATAACTTTTAAATAAGGTATCGGATCGGGCTGAAACTTTGGCATCTGGTTGTGACCTCTGGCGCTACCTTTTGGGCGGAGAATGAGTGTTCGGCGATTCCTATCACTTCATACTTAGCGCGAACCCTGTCAAAGCTACTGGCGCGAGCGTGAGGTTTGATCTCGTTGATCATTTGCACGCGTTCTCGCGCAAACAAAACGATAGATGAAGCCACGCGCTCGCGCCAGTAGCTTTGACAGCGTTGCACGCTAAGTATGAAACAAAGTTTAGTTTATTTTTGCGGTGAAAAAAAACTGTAATTTTTTTTTTGTGACATTCTGTACAAGCGCGAGCATGTGGCCATGAACACTGCTTGCGTTGTACGAGCGCGCGTGCTTGGCAGGGACGCTGAAAGCCTGGAGCTCGCTCTTGTAGCTTCTGCTACGCTCAAACTTAATGTGAAACGGAGTATACATAGATGGCATCACCCTAAACAGAAGGAAGTTGAGGCACTTTAGTTGGAGTGTGAGATGCAGTTGTCAGAGCATGCGGAAAACATAGCAAACCGCGGCAGCGCCGATGAGAGCTCTGGCGCTATACTTCGTTTCACCTTATCTTGTACCGCAGCGAAGGCTAGAAGCGCGAGCTCATAGCGTTGGCAGCTGCCCTTGGTACACGAGAGCGTGTGCCGCCGAGATGTGCTTTAGAGCAAGGAGCTCGCGCTTGTAGCCTTTCCTGCGGTACAACATAAGCTCAAACAGAGTGTAGCTCGTGGCAAAAGAGAGCCAAACAATCGAACATATCTCAACCGGTTGCAACCGTTGCTGCAAAGTAAAGGCTGGTTCAGACACTTGCGTTTGAGTGCGTTTGACTGCGTTGCGGCGAGAACCGAAAGCGAGTCACCGGCACATCTGTGCTTCGTATGAAGCGTGGAATCCAATTCAAGGAATCATCTTGGCACGCGATATAAGCAGCAGGGATGTCCTGGTGTCTCGCTGCCGCAACGCAGTCAAACGCAGTCAAACGCAACTGTGTGAACCGGGCTTAACGCTGCTACAAGTTGATCATGTCTAATGAAGCGCCTGTTTTTTTTTTCTCGCTCTTCTTTTGCGAAAGTTTGGAGAGCGCTTGTTTCACAAAGCAGAGCGACGGTGTATGGCTGAACACGTGATGTTTTCTACCCGTCGAGACACGGATGCACTTGAGGGGGACGTCCGGCTGGCACTGGTGACCAATCAGTGAGAAGACGAGCGCTGTGTCATCGTTCGGCTAGCATTCGGCTTATCCACTTCCGTCCCTGGCTGGGAACCTGAAGATGGTTAACTGCCAGCCACATATCACATTTCGTGTTAATAAGCGCTTTTATAATTGGTGGAAATGTTTCGTGTGCACATCATTGCCGTATTTACCATCAGCAAGCTTTGGGTAAACATTTGGTAACCAACAATGTGGCCTATTGACGTCATGCCAAACCTATCTGCGAGTGGATCTCGAATGCCCCAGGCCGGACATAATTATCCGTCAACCCCTTTTCGAGGCTTACCTCTTTCAACCGCAATGCAGGTCAGGGGCTCGAATCTAGAAATTTGGCGAAAAAGTTTGCGAGGGATCCGGCGGCCGTGATTGGCCGGCGTCACCCTCGACCTTTGCGCCGGCCAATCACGGCGGTCGAATACCTCGTCGACTTTTTCCCCAGGTGTCCAGATTAGAACTCCAGGCCGAAGTCATTCTTCGAGCTCAACAAAGAAATCGCCCCTGCCTCGTCCCCAGAGTACGCGCCTCTAGCTGCACCCTGTCACAGCATTCCCTCGACAGCCTTTCAGATCGGAATAAGCAAATCCCAACCTGGAAGTGAATCCGAAGCCGCTGCTTTGTGGCGCCCGGCCCAATTGCACGGATGGTCGAACGCAGCTTTGCTACCGCCGACGCACCGAACAGCTTGCGTCTGGGAGTGCCTGCCGAAATCGATGTTGGCATTGCGGGACGACTTCGGCCCGCGGAGTACGGACCTTTTCATCCTCCACTGTGTGGGCGCTGCATTCTTGGAATCACACGATGCGGCCGCCATTAGGTTGCTTCAGCTCGTCGCTCCGCTCTCTCCCCCCCCTCCCCCTCGCCTCGGCGAATGCGTTGAATTCGTGTTTTTCGTGGCGTCTCATCGCGTTTCTTGTTATACTCTGTAATTTGTTGTCCGATATTTATATTTACCACGTAATTACATTACGTAATTATGTGCACAACTTCTGCAGTTAAGTTTGTAACACGTTTTGACTATTTTTACCGTCGGTGTACCGGCTACGCGTGAAGAGGCTCTACAGACAAAGGAATCAGCGTTAGTGCTCACGCACATTGAGCACATATTTGACTCTAAGACAGCATGAGGGTTCAAAGGCCAATCACTTATGAGAAATCAGGTTTTCTTACTAGTAGTGGCGGAGCATTCGCAATAAGAAGCACAAGGTAAGTATACATGTAATCATGCATTTAGGATCTCAAGACACGTGACAAAAATACTCAGCGTAAATAGTCACGTGTGTTTCCTAAAAACATCGCGTTTATTTGTAACAGATTGAAAACAGTTGCTTTTGATTGTATGGGGGAACTCGTGGACAAGATAGGAAACAAACGTTGAGTTCGATTTTCTTTTTCTGATGCTAAAAGTTATTGTACGTCAACGTCAGGAAATTTGTTTGTTCACAATATCACACCTACGTATGTTTGAAGTTCTTAATTGTTTTTGCATTGTACACATTCGCATAATCGGTTTATTTATTATTTGTGGAAGCGTAGATCGCGGTCTGTTGGACCGCCAGGCAAGGCGACGGATCCGGAAGTACACATCTCAAACAGAGCCGCCATGCCAGGAACGTTGCTGATGTTGGACACGGGTGTCACGACCTCCGTCATGCTTGGCTGAATAAACCGATAGTCCGGCGTTAAGTTTCCCAAGGTTACGACGATGCACACCTTGCCGACAATATATGGAATGGCACTGCTCAGAGTATACACCACTAAAAATATCGGTCGCGGTCTTTCTGTTATCGCGACCCCAACCGATCGCGTCACTGTTGTTCAGGCGGTGGGTTTCGTCGAAAATAAAATCGAGACTATGTACCTCCTCCCGCTGATCCACCACCCCCACTGCTGTGTAGACTATGATGCAAACGAAGTAAGTGAGCCCGTTCGTTAGGTACAGCCTCATACCCGTGCCACACGGGCAACTCGAATCAACGTTATTAGAACAACTCAGTTCTTGAACTCCGCTCCGGAGGGGGTCCCTTTGCGTGGCGCCTGTTAGAGGGCGCGCGCTCCGCATTAATACTCGCTATCATCATCATTGACGGTGCGGTTCTGGCCTTTCTTACGGATAACAGCAGCAGACAACTTTCAAATTGTTTCTGCTGCTGTTGGTAGTCACATTTTTACTTTTTACTGGCGAAAGGGCAAAAACTAACCCAAAACCATGCTGAACCTCGAGAGGAGTCGGGACTCAAAAGCAGCCTCGGAGCAGTAGCAGACGAAAACGCGTGGACTAATTCGCCGGCAGCGCCACCTAGCTGCAAAAAAATCGGACACGGTTTCGGACCCCTCCAATGTACAGCGTTTATGGGAAGTCCCATAACTGAGTTGATCTTGTAACGGTGACTCGAATGCCATTTACAACGAATGACATTTGAGCGGACGGCCAATCAGCGCGCGACACTCCGGGCGTGGCGCATTCCACGCGCGACAGATTGCGAGCTGATTCGCCGATCACACAAATGTCATTCGTTGTAAATGGCATTCGAGTTGCCCGTGTGGCACGGGTATTAGATTATGTTCTGGCGCAGTTTGAAGGGAATGTGTTTGGGAAGGTAGTCCCAGCGCAGTCGTTTACGGAAAATAAAATTGTTGTACGGGAAGTACACGACCGTCGTCACCTTGCTGACGCATGACGGAGCCGGAGACGCGTCGACCGTGCGCAGAATTATGGACGTTGTCGGCCAGGTTTAGCTGCGCCAAGCAGCTCTCGTCGACGTTGGTCCACGGGTTTGGACGTGATCGGACGCATCTGGTGTACCCAAAAACGCACGCAATTTAGGCTTCGAAACGACTTCGTGGTTCAACCAAGTGGTTCAGTACCAGTGTTTCCTTCGCTCCGTGCTACAAGAAGGAAATTCAAATCGCGAACTTCAGCGGAAACGCGCATGAAACAGCAACACAATCGCCGGCACGTTGAAACCGAAACCAACCAAATTGAGACAACCCAATGGTGGCGAGTGCACCAGCGTCCCCTACCCGCCGGTCAGGCAACTAGTGAAATGAAAAGGTCCATACACCTTTCGCCGCCTGCTTGGGTCTCGTTGCAGCACGGAAGCCTCTCCAAGGGCCTACATATAAATCACCACTGGGAAATAACCCTTGCTCGGGCCGGGCCGCCTATTCGGGAATGCTTGGGGTGTAAGTCAACAGGCCAATTTCGGTACTCTGATTGGCGCGTTTTCGGAGGGAAAAAGAGGGGTGGGGGGGGGGGGGGCGAGTTTACGTAAACACGCCTTAGTGATTCACGCGATTTTTTTGTCCGGCTCCCAGATTTGCTTGCTGGCTAAAGGCTAGCGCATGAATCACTGAGGCGTGTTTACGTAAACCTCACCCCACCTCTTCCATCTCTCCCCCCGTCCCCCCCCGTTAACCAGGTAATCTGACGTTCAGAAAAACACGCCAAGCAGAGTGCCGAAATTGGCCTGTTGACTTACTCCACAAGCTTTTCGCAATACGCGCCCGAGCCTGCATCTGTCGATACCCCCCCCCCCCCCTTTTCGGCGTACAGGGTTCCGCTCTACTGGGTTTTCGATCGGGCCTTCTCTGGTTTTATTTGCTCTGCTGTCGGCGGGGACCACCCGTTCTCGCCTCGTAGGGTTGAGCCTCGGGTTCGAACCTTGGGTCTCTCGCTTCGAGCCTCGCTGCGTTTTCCGGAGAAGCGAACGGTGCGTCGGAGGAGATTTGGGCGTCGCTCGGAGCAGCTTGGTCCTGCGAGGGTTGGGAGCGCACCGAAGCAGCGGGGAACTTCCGATGCGAATTCCTGTTGTTCTGTGGGGAGGATGGGGAGACCTCATGCGTTTCGCTATTCACTCGCTTGCATCGGAAGTTTAGTTGGTCTTAAATTGGCAAAGAAGCAGGCTGAAAAAATGCAGATTAGAAAAGCTGAAAAAAAAAATAGCAGTTGGGAAAACGTTAATTATTTAAGCGTGACAGTTTTGATTAGCTTGAAGATATTTGGAAAGAGGAACTTACGAGTAGGGAGTTTGTTTAAAGGAAGTTACATTTTTGTATAAATCAAAGTAGTTGGAATGATGTGAGCGTTACCCTTATTTAAAAATTTCCATGAACGTGTTAGTTTTGATTCTGTCAAGCATAATTCGCATAACAAGCGATGTAGTGCGCGTGCGCTAGTTGATGAAGTGGATACGACGAGTTTTGGGAGGCTTTCGTCTGAGGTGATGTCACGCTGGGGTGCTTCTGTTTTCGTGAGAGCTTGTTGGGATGTTGAAAAAGCCGTCACTCTTCTAGACGTTGCGCAGCTGCGCTGACGTTAGCCTCCATTTTAAGATACTCGATAAAATTGCAAGATTATGCAATGAGCGTTTCAAACTTTTGTAATTAACGCATTGTGTTTTTTGTGAGCAGAATCGGGAAGCTAAGGTATATATTTCTGCAAGAATGTTTCGATGCATTATTTCTCTTTTATAATATGTGTCAAACAATAATAAAAAAAAATATTTTCACTTTTGTTTTTTGGTTTGAACATGAGCAAGACCGCGGTACTGACGCAAAGCAGATAAATTTGTTGAGGAAGTTCTTCGGCAGCTGCGCCTGCAAGAGAGTCGATGTTTTCAGCACGGGCGCGTGTAGACAAATTACTTTTAAAGACTACAACTCTTTCTTGCGCTTCCGCCCGACAGAAAATTTTTATATTAAAATAGGTCACCGAGAAATCCACACCGAAAATCGGCTGTCTGCCAGATAATAAAAGAGAAACGATTATAATGTAAATGAAATAAAATATAAAAAAAATTTACCCAAAGAATCTTCTTTTTTTTTTCTTGAAAGGGGGGTCTATATCATATGAGCGAACGACGTTTTAGCGAACAGCGGTCATTTGAGCGAATCGACGTTCTAGCAGATAACGGAAGCGTGTGTCGACCCCCCCCCCCCCCCCCCCCCCTTCCGCTGCATTTACGCCACTTCGCGGCGGCTCATTGCCAAAATGTTAACCCACCTGGCCCACACGTAAACGCCGCTTCGCGGTGGCCGACCATTCGCTAAAGTGTCTTTCGGTGAAAAGTCGGCGTTCGCTAAAACGTCGTTGCACCAACTGAGTGCCACCCAAGCGAGACACGCAGCCGTTTTCATCCTCACAGTGGCTATTGGATACTTGTTGGGGGAATTCGTCGATTTCTGACGCCGTTCAGTTCGTCCTAGACCTAAAATTAAGAGCAGCTTTGGGACGGTGTCATCTACAATTATAACAAAACGCTTGCATCAATATAAAAAAAGAAAAACGTGTTTGGAATATTTTGTGCGTGACGTGCGAGACAAGAGCGGAGAAACGTTTTGTTTGGCTCACTTTATTCGTCTTTCCCGAGGCATGTGTGAGTACAAGAGCCCGGGAAATACACGCAGCATGAACGCACAGGAAAAAAAAATGGAGACCGGTGAATGCGTTTAGCGTTCGTACTTCAGGAGACAGTGTTTTCGGCGGAATGCTTACTTGAGTGTGGAACGTGCGTACGCATGCAATTCCGGCTTTAGAGTCGTTGCGTGTTCAGATAACGCGTCGACTTGAAAAAAAAAAAGAAAAAAATGTGCCGACTGTGGCAAAAAGTTTTGTTGCGTAAACAAGAAAGAAAAAACAGTCTTTATAAAATATGATTGCTGTTTCCAAAAATAGTTTCGTCTTCCGAGGCGTCTGTTCCCTGTCACGAAGTTGTGTGTACACTCTACGTGCCTCCTGTTCCGAGTGAGCGCAGAGGAGGCTGTGCAAGCAGAGACAAGCCCCGCCAGTGGTACGCACACCGTTTCTCGAACAATTTTATTTTTCCTCCGTTTTACGAGAGTTCTGTTCGCTATATTCACGCCCCGTCTCGTTCTCCGATATCGTGACATGCCCATCTTTTCGCGATCGCGAAGCAAACAAACAAGCCGCCGAACGAGACACTGGCAAGGCTGTAAACAAGCTGACCTTTCGACTGGACCCGCTGGGGCTGAAACGAAAGCCGGTGCTGGGGGAGTTTGTTCTAGCTCCCTCCTCCTCCTCCTCCTCTCTCTCTCTCTCTTTCTCATTTTTTTATGTCATTGTTTGCTTTCGAGTCATCTCATTTGGCGGTGGCCCGAGGCGGTTTATTGTAAGACGCCTACGCGGGTAAGGAGCTCGGCCGCCAGAGGCTTGCGCAGCCGCCAGGGGCGTTTCGTCACTGGCCGTCTATAATATGTTTCGTGCGATGAATCGCGATAGAATATTTGTTCGACTCTCCCGAGGTCAGCCGATCGCTGTTGCGCAGTCGGGATCCCGCACTGAGCGCACGCGCACAGTCACGAGCTATAAACACATGAGACGCCAAAAGTACGCTATATGTGGATGCAATCTCATAAATAATTTGGGAGATCTGCGAACTGTTTTGTATTTTGTTCGCTCGTTCATTGTTTACTTGTGTTTGTTTCTAAATGAAGATTTTTTTTTTAAATTTCTATGCGAACTTTTGCTGGTTTTTAGCACCTCGATCGCACGTGTTCTTGGCACACTCGTTTCACGAAATAATGCTCATTGTTAGCGAACCCTCGGCGTTATGGGACTAACGGCTGGTGAACCTACGCGTATTGATTGTGCCGACATCGACTAGAATGTACTATGGGAGTGCTAGGTACCCACCAGGGGATCTGCGTGCGGTTCACACCAGCCAAATTGTGGACGAAACACAAAACAAAAACAGGTGTGGTCCCGAGGATAAACTGTCCATGCTCCGTTGTGCAGTCTCATCTCTGAGAAGAAAATCATAAAACGAGAAACGCTTCTGTAATTGTTTTCCGATGGATCGCAATTAAAAACAAACAAACAAGAAAACGTTATTTCAGACCGCGTAGTCGCCTCTGTATCATTCTTATTTTTTTTTTTCGTTTTTTTCTTTTTTTGCGGGAGCTATTTGCTTTAGTACTTTGCTGCACCTTTTCCTCTCTTCTCTACTTTAATATTTACAATGCCCAACACGAGAGCTTTATTCCGCAGGCCTTCGTGAGTATTTCACACTTCATCTTTGGGCAATATACTTTTTTTCTTCTTTTCCTTCAAATTACCCAAGCACGAAGGAGAAACATGGGAACGTAGGTACGAGGGGTACACGCGCTTGCCTTACTGCAGCGCGTGTAACCGCACTCGCAGCGTGCTCCTTGATTCTCGGGTAATTTAGCAAAATGTACACTATTTGTGTAGTCACTGACAAGATGAGAACGTCAGGGAGGAGGCCCCACCTTGAGCGCGAGCTTCCTACCTTCAACAATGCTTCGGCGTCACCTCGAGCGAGCGCGGCTGCCCTTGGCACGGTGGAAGGCACGGAGTGCGAGCCCTGACGTTCCAAAGACACACGCCCTGCCGTTCTCATTCATGGTGAATTCCGCTCGCAGATCTCGAGCGCTCCAAAAGCGCTCCATTTGGAGCGCGCATATTCCGCTCGCAGATATGGCTCGAGTTGGTCATCTTCCGCTCGTAGATCTCTGGCAGCGCCCGCTCCGTGGAGCGCCTCCAACCCCGCCGACCTTGATCCGCGGGATTTCAGAGATCTTGGCGGAAGTTGACAGAGCGCGCTACGTCATTTCCTTTAACTCGGCGCTGCGCATGCGCGATGAGGCCGCCGGTCCGGCGGACCGGCTGCGCCGCCGTCGAGTTGGATCTGCTCGGATGCGTCGGTTGTTTACGCGGGATTGTGACGGCTCGAACGCTTCCACCTCGCGTAGATCGGGGATGCAAAGCCGGGACTGGAGCGTGGCAAATCGTAAGCGCTGACATCTGTGATCGTGAGAGGAAGAACGAGAAAAAGGACAGCAGAAAATCGGAAAGAGGCAGACGCAAGGATAGGCCTGTTATTTTGCCGCCACTGGTTGTTTGCCTTTACTGCATGCCGCCTGCGTTTTCTCGTGCAATAAAGCGAGAACAGATTAGGCAACTACCGTGCAAGTGATGTTTGGTTGCCTCTTGGTCCTTATTAAAGTCGTACCAGCAATCTGAACTCCACCGATGTCAATCGCTGTGCGTGCCCCGCCACTTCGAGTCGGCCGAAAGGTATATGTGACGGTGGCGAACACGGACGTCTTCCTCGTTATTTGTGACATGGGCTCCGTAGTACGGATATTTTCGCCCGGCTTGTGTCGCGTGTTATTTCTTCAGCTAAGCACTGACAGTTGTCACTGGTCGTCGGAAAGATCAGTCGGCTGACGCGTCGGTCGGCTTGTCAAGTTCGAGCAGCGGCCATTTTGAACGGCCGATCGTGTCGGTCGAATCGGTGGGTCGCTCCAAAAAATGCGAGTCCCATCTTCCGCTCGTCGATTCGGAGCGGGTCCCACGGAGCAGAATTTTGCCTCCCTCGCCGAATTTAGGAAAGCGCTCCGGATCTGCCAGTGGAATTCACCATCAGTCAGTGACTATGGAAAGATGACTTTGTCCTGCATCCTCGGTGACCGCCAAAAGCGTAATGGGCGGCTCATAAGACGGACCACTAAACATAAAGCTAAGGGTTCACGCCACTCGCATGCACCTCCGTGACCCGGTGACGTAGAAGGAACAAGAAGAAGAAGCCGGGGGGCGGTACGCGGCGAGGAGCACAAGCGCGAGGAGCACGAGTGTTCGAAGGAGAAGCGCGTCGCAGCACGAGTCGGATGTTGTCGCTCGCCACTGTGGCTGCCTCGGTTCGGCTCCGGGCCGGGAAGGGGGGCCACCCAGGCTGGCGTTCTTCGTGTGGGGTTCAGGAGAGCTTGTGCCAGCGGTGGATCTGCTTGGGAGCCGCGGCCATGGCGTCGGTCCAGTGCTGCTGCGCCTGGCCCCGCGCGAACATGAAGGAGCCCAGCACCACGCGGCCCAGGCAGCGATCTGCGCCAAAAACGAGAGAGCAAAATTCCCACTTCCTTCCCGCCTCCAAAAAAAAAAGAAAAAAGAAAAACGAAACTGCGGCGATTATTGAGGCACGGCACACTCCGTAGAGTTATGATAATGTACGCTAGAGGCTCAATTGGCGCTAGTGTGCTGTCCCATATTGAAGCAGACAGCGTGCCACCAGGCGAAAATTGAGATCAGGTAATGCATTTCTATGGGGAAAAGTGAGTGCGTTTTCTCCCCTGCCCTCGATAATAAGGGAAAACGTCCCGAATCTGCGTACGTACCAGGTAGCTTGGAACATTTGTCAGCCAGGCAGACAAAATAATTAATCAATTACAGCGTTTTCTTGTTTTTTTCTTCAATTTATTGCATTAAAAAACGGTGCTAAAACGGCTTCGTATATGTATTTAAGTCCACTGTCGGAGAATGTTAGCGCGAACACGACGTCGGGGCTTTCCGGCATGGGGGTTATCTGTGCCAAACGAACGAAGGACATCTAAAAGACCAAAAGAGACGTCAACAACTACGCAGTAACAATGGTTCAGTAACTGCCCGCGCATGTACGATCAAAATAAATTGAAGGCCCCGTAATATCGTCCGATTTTCAATAAGTGCGGCTTTATTCTTTCTGCTTTGTGTGAAGATACATGTTCGACGTTCACAACATCACTGGCACGCTCGAAATGTTTGAGAACAAGTGTCTGACAAAAGCTGCCTGGCATAGAAAATAATAAAAAGAGACACCTTTCATAACCCAGGTACTTTATTCTTCACGTTCTGAATGTTTTAAGCGCTCGTAAGAATGCGCGACGGGGTCATTTTCATATAGTGACAGGACTGGCATACTAGCAATATATAAGCGTCACCGGAATGCTGGCGAACCTTGAACGCACTCCATATTCCTTTCGATTGTTATTTTGTTCAGAATCGACGCTTGTTTTTCACGCCTGCTTGAGCGCAGGTTTGGACCTGAATATAGCGAAGTGAAGCATCGTTCATTGATGAAGGAACATGCGCTAAATAAAGCAATTACACTTTCGCAATGTTAATAAAGGTACATATATTCGGCACGACTCAAATGACAAAAGTGTTTTGTCGAAGAGACAAAACACACGCCCGTTTTCCCATAGGAATGCACAGGAGCACCGCAAGAGTAGACTGGTTGCTGTCTGCTTCAATTTGCGTCCCGGACGACGTGTGGACACTAGCGCCAGTTGAACCTCTAGCGGACATTATAATAACTCTATGGCACGCTCTGCTGAACTCAGGCTACACACAAATCCCACACAAACATTATCGATTACCGCTCGAAATGTATCAGAGTACCACACGCATTAAGCCGGGGTCGTAATGCTTATACATCATACGAAAAACAGTATGCATAGAGATTCAAACGCGAGTCACCGCGAGATCCGTGCTTCGAATGCCGCATGGCAATGAGTCCAAGGAGAAAACTTGGCGCAGGGCATTCGAACCACGGATATTGTTGTGACTAATGTTTGTAGACTGTATTAACGCGACAGCGTTAAAGAGCTCGTGTCGCGCCGGCCTCGGTGGCGTGGCCGATGAGGGGGGAGTTGTGGGGATATTTATACAGCGTGTAGTTGGTCAGCCATTTAAAGTTGCGACGAGTCACTCGCTGTAGATGAGCAATTTAGCCAGTGCGATACAACCGCTATCCTGGGGTTTTTAACGTGCACCACGCAGTAGTGATACACGACCGCACGCCGGTACGATGCTCATCCAGATCGAAACGGGAAGGGGTGGGGCTCTAGCGTGGCCGAAAAGCCGGCATCGGCGGCGTGACGCGAAAATTCTGATTGGTCGATAGGGTCATGATGTCACAGCCACTTGACCTTGCGCGGGTATTTCTAACAACCCGGAACACTCACGTAACTTAACACACACTACAGCGCACACAGCAAACGTACACTCACACCGTACACTCACTCCTTACACACGAAAAAGAAAGGAAAAATTCAAACGAACCGCGCTGACTGACAACTCGTTTTTTTATATACTTTGTCTTCTTCTACGTCTGGATCTACCGAATTTCCCGAATCACGCACCGATCTCCAATACATGGGTTGCACGTGTCGTCATATCCGTTCTCCTTTCTGGTGGCCAAAACCTGCAGTTATACTTCGTTTCACCTTATGTGCGAGCGAAGCGCAAAGCTGGAAGCGCGAGCACGGAAGCTCCGTGCCTTCAGGCTTTGCTCGAGCGCGCGAGCTGGGGAGAAACGCAAAAAGCGCTGGTCTCGCGCTTCTAGCTTTGGCTTCGCTCGCAGATAAAGTGAAACGAAGTATAATGAAGCTGTGCTCACTCGTTTCCGCTCGCTCGCGACGCTCGTGTACTGCTCGTAGAATATGCACAGTAAAGGCTACGCCCGAGGAAGTTCGGCCACCAGAAAGGAGGACCAAATTACGTCAGTGCAACCTATGTATACTCTGTTTCACCTTATGATGTGCTGCAGGAAAGGCTACAAGCGCGAGCTGCTTGCTCTGGGGCACATCTCGGCCGCACAAGCTCTCGTGACTTAAGAGCGGCTGCCAACGCTATGAGCTCGCGCTTATAGCCTTCGCTGTGGCACAGCATAAGGTAAAACGAAGTATAGACGCCAAGAAAATTTTTCTCTTTTTCTGTCAGGTTCAAAGATGGCGTACAGCTTTCCTTATTCCTGACGATGTGTTCGGAAGCCGGTTGGTAATCTCACAAAGTAACTAGAAAGGTCACTTTGTGAGATTACCAACCAAAGATGTGTTTCACGTGCCGATTCCGGTACTCTCAAGAGAGATCTGAATGATTGTCACTTGCCTTAATCTAACGCTTATGCAAAAAAAAAATAATGTTTAGACGGCGAGATGTACTTTTGCCTTTGAGGTTCACTGGTTCACGCTGTAAGTGAGAAATTTGGCCAGTGCAGTACGACTGGTAACTTGGAGTCCTTAACGCACGTCGTGCAGTAGTAATTATACGGCCGCATGCCACTATGGTGATCATGCTCATCCTTAAAAGCTTCATGCGAAAAAAAAGCGGGATTATAGGCTTTTTTAGGACACAGACGAAACCCTGCCCTCTAGGACTATGGTGATACAATACGGAGTTTTAGCGTAGCGCTACCACCTACAGCGGTGCTGTTACCGGAAGCAGAAACTGTGATGTGAAAGCACACTCCGTCGGATCATGGAATCGGCTGCATACGAGTTAGTTACAATCAAACGCTAGAGAGCTCCAGCTGGCGCTCAGTGTCTCAGCAGGACTTCCGACGTTGCAAGAGTTCGAAGCGGGGAGACAGCAGTGCAGTCTGCATTTCCAGCACGGATGCCACTGTGTATTCCTAGTGGGAAAACGCAGCGTGAAGTTTCACGCGTCTCTTAGCCGGACAAATAGACATGAATAACTTATCGTCATATCGCGTTGTGAACGGCATAGTATGTACCTTGTATTAGGTATTGCTAGAAAGTGTAATTGTGGTTTACGTGTGACAGCAATTTTTCTTCTACCACTGATGCGATGTGTAAACTTCATGCTCTATTTCTACGCACCTACTTTCTACGAAAAGTTCATAATAGGGAGTTTTTGTAGACCGCGTTTCCACCTCCGCTAAGCCCTCTGCAACGAAGAAGCCGCTACTGCGCCTGCGCGCCGATGGCCTTGACAGCAAAGTTCCGGGTATCGTAGCGGATTGCGGAGGGCGTTGCAGGACGGCAAAAACGATCTACAAAACTCCTTAATGAGTGGGCAGTTTAACGGTTAGACGCAAAGAAGGTGCCAAAGGTATAAAGTGCTGTTATGCTCACGGTTTTGTTTGTTTGAACTGAAGAAAAGAGTTCCATATTTGCTCGAGAAATAGCCACACTTGTTGTAAATAAGGCCGTTGCGTCTACTTTTCTGTAGAACACGCATACAGCCAATCATTGCGTTCTGCATAAAAAAACGTAGCGAATAACGAGGTCGAGAACACTATTCTTCGTGAGAATGCGATATGAGTAGAAAGCGTTTTCGCGTGAAACGTAAACCGCTGCCATTTTTCTGCCGATCGCGGTCATTCGCTATCCTCGTGCTCCGCCAGAAAGCAGACCCACAGGCTTTGTTCATAAGCGGCGCGGCCATTACTCGAGCAAATACGGTAACCCCCATGCCGTTAAAAGCATGGTCATTCGTTAGCACTTGCGCTCTTAAATTTTGCCCTTTGGCCGCGGCAGTCCGTTTATCTTCGCGTGCTCTTTGTCCTGGTGGGAACGTGCTCAGGTGCGCTTCTTTGCGAGTTAATGATTTGTCTCCCTTTCTGAGACGCAGTGGAGCAGTGGCGACTAAAAACTTTTTTGTTGCTTTCTCGTTCAATTCTGTTTTAATGCCCTTCATAGTATGACAGGAAGGCGGTGTGTCGCTACTTTGGAACCGTTTTTTGTTTATCTTTTCTATATTCGTTTTCTAAGTCTCAACACCAATAAAAGCTTTATTTTGTAGTGCTGGAAGCGCTTTTTCGCGTTTCCAGCAAAGCAATTTTGGGTGATCAATATCGGTAAATCCCATAGACCACCATCTTCTGGAAATCATAGGCAGTCTACAAGTATTTGAAAGATGTATTTAATATACTTTCAGTAAGTTTGCATTTTGTATTTTATTACATCACTTGCCAAAGCTATACTCCGTTTCACCTTATGTTGTACCGCAGCGAAGGCTAGAAGCGCGAGCTCATAGCGTTGGCAGCTGCCCTTGGTGCATGCGTGCTTGTGCCACCGAGATGTGCCCAAGAGCAAGGAGCTCGCGCTTGTAGCCTTTCCTGCGGTACAACACAAGGTGAAACAGAGTATAGAAGAGGAGCTCCAACCTTTCAGTGTCCCAGCAAAGCGCGTGCGCTCGTGCAGTGCACGCATCCTTCAGAGCAACACGCTTGAGCTCGTAGCTCTGGCTTCGTCCGCTCATAAGATGAGTGAAACGAACTGTATACTTGAACTTCTTACCCTTGTGTGGCGGCGCCAAGCAGGACAACTTGAGAATGACGCTGGCCGCGCTGAGCCCCGCTGGAGAAACCTTAAAGCCGAAGGACTCCATGAACTTGGGCTCGCAGTTGCGCTTGCACACCGACGTCTTTTTGCTCTTGACTGGCTTGTTCTCCATCAGGAAGCTCACCTTGACCTGCGTGTCTGCGAAGGGACACGCGTGCGCTAGGCTTAGTTCCAGCATCGTGGGAACCGTGGCAACTGGTAGATGTGCCAGAATAGCTGACCCACTGAAAACGCGGGAAAAAATATGCTAAGTCATGGTGGGTGAGTTTTTCTCAGGACAGCGAAAAAGAGACGCACTGCAATCTCTTACGTCCACTAATATTCGCCATAACGCATAACTTCAGGACTCCGGAACGACTCTTGAATACATACCCTAGTAAGCGCTAATATGCCACAAATATCTCAGTCCATCGTAACGTTATTAGATCAACTCAGTTCTGGAACTCCCGCGAAAAAGCACCCCCCCCCTCTCTCTCGCCACTTGTCGTTCGTTTGCCATCCAGAGGCAGCATTTCAAAACAGTATTTTTCGGAGACGTCACGATGAAGTGCCATTTAGACGCCGTGCTTCAAAACCTGTGTTGCAGTACACTCCTGTCCAGGCACTTAGCCAGGGGGGGGGGGAGGGGGGGGCACATGGGGCCCGGGCAGGACACTAGGAACATTATAAAGATTAAAAAAAGGCGCAATCTTTTTTAGAAAAAAAATCAAATTAATTTGATTTAAATCAAATTTATTTGATTGAAATTCAATTACATTTATTGAAATCATATATTACTTCAATCACTGTAGCTGTAAGATAGTGATTTTTAATCACTCGGTGTATTTTTAAACATGACAGATTGATGTATCAATCCGTCCGATCACTGAAATCAATGCGGAAGAATTACTGTAAATTTAAAATATAGTTTAAGTAACCACTTTTTTTTTTATTGAGTAAATTCCACTATAATAAAACAAAAACAGTCTGATTTTTTTTTTAAATTAGTGAGGCAGGTTCATTTGTTTAATCTTTTGCGTTCTGATTTTTTTGGAATAGTATTGGACATTACTTTTCTAACGCTAGTTCCTTTCGCGTTCTTATGTACTCGGAGTATGACTACGTTACGTAACGGACTAACCAAGTGGATGGTAAAAAGAAAGCCCAACATTCCCCATTTTCTGAAAAGACTGCAGCTTCGTGCTTGTGTTCAGCCTGATATAAATTGCTCGATAATTTCTCGATTTAAACGCCAAACAAACGCGCACAGAAAGCATCCAAGGATAGGCAAATGGTAAATAAAATATGTTTGCAATTAATTTTTTGCGGAAAATGTTTTTTTACATCATCCCAGTAAACCCGGTTGGATCTAAATCAAGATTTAAATCCTGAATTTAATCACGAAGTAAATTGCCTAAATTTTATTTTCCACCCTGGACACAAGCTTTGCATCATGCCATCTGCTTGATTGGTTTAACCAGTAGTAGCAAATCAAGAAGAAGAAAAAAATCGAGCGTCGTGACGATGCATTTTTGGTGCTGCCTGATGAGCTCCATCAGATTGCAGCGTCGTCTGCGGTCGCACTTGAAGTGAATAGTGAACAGAGTAGATCTCCAACGGCTCTGACACATTGGAGAGAGGTAGGTCATTTTGCTACATTTCTCTCATCCCTCATGCTTGCAACGTCAAGAGTAACCACGAAACAATTTTCTCGTCTGCGATGAAACCAATTGCAGCGCTCCCTACGTGGCGAGAAACTGATCAGGGACTCGAGGAGATGAGAGTCGCGGAACGCCGGAACGTCGAACTCTGGTCGGAACCATCAGTGGGTAGACGCGCAAAGCATGCTTAACTATTGTTAAGGGTCTATACCCTGCGCGTCATCAGAACGCCAATATCCGCGCGTTGCCAATATGCCCGTTCTGCGCTCAGCTCGATACGGTTGATCTATACGCTTGACCTACGAGTCACACTTATTTTTGGAAGCTGGCTTCTATAGATTTATAGACTGCTATGCCCTCGCTAACTGTTTATTCGGGTGATAGGTAATTTTTGTTTTGAACTTGTGTTCTTGTATTGACGTGAGATTAGCTCTGGCCTGAAGGGGGACAACATCTAATGGTCAATGGATGAATGGATGGGGCAGAGCGGGATAAAATTACCAGGGACCGCTTTCGAGAAAACACTAGGCAATGTGTCTCGAATGACCAGACATTTCACTTTACGCCCAATTTCTCGTAATGCACAATCGATAAGAAAAGAAAATCCCCGAGCGACTTGGCGGGGGCGGATGCACTCGCAGCAAACATTCAAACCCAATACGCAAGAAGCTTATTTACCGTCCACCATAGATCGTCAGCGCAGAGGCAACATACAATGCCGTAGCTAACGTGATTCCATCAGAACGCCAAATTGGTTCTTCTATTGCTTGTATGCGTCGTTGGAGTCAGAAACAATAAATATATGAAGCTGGAATGGTTATTGCTGCAGCGACTGTACTAACAAGACGTCGAACATACATAATCATAGTAACCCGAAGGAATAGAAAGAAAAAAAACACGAAAAGGGGAGAAGAGAATGTGTGTGTCGACTTGTCGACTTGTATCTTTTTGTTGTTTCCGTATCTCCGTAGCCTGCAAGCTACAACGTATTAAGGCTCCTTCACGCAGTTGCGTCGACTGCATTGCGCTGCGTTGCGCCATGCAGCACAGCGCTTCCCCATTGGCTCGTCGTAAGGGTCGTCATAGCAACAGCTCGACGCAAGCAGTCCTGAACGCTGTCAAACGCGACTGTGTGAACGAGCCTTTAAAGATGCACTGATCCCCCCCCCCCCCTTACATAAAAAAGTGTTTTCTTTTACCGCGATTTATTATGGTGTCAGAAGACTACCCAATCAATAATTTGCTACATCATCACGTATATTTTTAATAAAATAAAGAAAACGCAACTGCTCGAAACCGAAACCGAAACTGGACTGGGAAGGAAGAAGAAATATAGAGGAGGAGAAAGTTACCGAAAGTCACGTGGCCGTGCAACTTTTTCTTTCTTTCAATAAACGTATTTGCAGTTTTTTACAAGCCACAAAAAATGGGCATCATATTTTTGTGTATTTTTAGAATTAAGTGTGTGCCTTCGATGATCCAGGATTTTAAATTAATCTTTGGTGGTTGTGTCGAAACTATAGAAAACGGCACGTAACCACGAAGAAGAAAGTGAGCGCGACTCAAACCGGCCAGTTCTCTATCGGAGGTTTTGGAGCGGAAAGAAAACGAATTTCGAGCCGCAAATTGTATTCTGGGTAGTTGAGTTCTCATATGTCATGTAGCAAATAAAAACTTTGGGGATAATAAATATCCATGTAGTGTCCCTTTTAAACATTGATCCTCACAAATTCCCATGCCTGTTCTCTTTTTCTCACTGAATGAAATATACATACAACTGGAACCAATCAGAAGGACAACGTGAAATTCAGTAGTTGTCTGATACTTAGTTTTGAGGAGTGATAACTGCGGTCGAATGAATAGGAAAAATGATCGGATATATGGTATAGGGTTAACAAGTAGTGCCGATATAGTTTTCAACACTTTAAAAAAAGGTCTGGAGCTTATATTTCCACGGCTGTCTCAGGTCACATTTTGTAAAGATTGTCGTCATTTGAGTTTTTCAGCGCCCATTGAAAGCAAAAGACATACACTGTTCTTCCGGCAAAGCGATATCTATATATCTGATCACACACAATTATAAATCTTCGGCACTGCGTACTGTTTGTTCACGTGCACATTCTTTCGGGACCAGGTGGAAGGACGAGACGTATCATTGATATGTCAGTGAGAAGTGCATGTTGTTTGTCACCCTTGTAAGTAGAAAACCGGAGACCCCTGAGAAATGTTCCATCATTATCTAGATTACATTATCGTCGCTGGAGCGAAAGCTCACGCTGCGGAACCGAGGGATCCTGGGTTCAATACGTACCCTTGCTGTTTCTATTTGGATGAGCATCGTACCGGCGTGCGGTTGCGTAGCACTACTGCGTGATGCACGTTAATAACAGTAGTTGTGCACTGGTGAAATTTTTCATCTATGGCTGAGACTCGAGATTTCCGCTGGCTGACTAACTTGCGGCTGTCCAAACATACACACAACGGAATTATTATTTAAGATTAATGAGGACAGCAATGACTTTGAGGAAATAATCGGTAATCTCGCACTTTATTTATCACTTTTTTTCTTTTTCTTTGAGGGGGTGGGGAAGAGGTGGAGAGGGGGCAGTTGAACGCTTGGTTACAGACCATTAAAGGCGGGAGCCTTTAATGGTCTATAATAAGCGACTTGATTTAACGCAGCCTCACACGCACGACAAACCTCTAGCTTTACAAGGCCGTTCCGTAGCGTGCTCATTCCTATAACAGTGCACGGTTGCACAACCGAGAACACGCTCAATCTGGAGGACGCAAAAGATCATCAGGAGGCAGAGGTCCGAAAGAACGGCTGGTGCTTGCTGCGAAAGAGCCGTGACGGACGCCTGGCGTGTTGCGACAGCTCAGTCGGAGCGCGCGGCTCTGCGGGGAGTCGGTTAAGTGCTTCCGCAGCCCGTCTGGCGCATCACCGGCGACATGAAACGCTCGCCGCCGACGAGGTTCGCCCCGCCACAGAGGGCCCAGATTTAAGAGAGGGGGAGCAATTTATAGGATACAGAGCGTTAGCAATTCGATGGCAGGCACCTACTGCGCAGATTGGATGCTCGTGCGCATGCGTGACTTGGCCGGTGGCGAGGAGGAAGAAGGTCGCAGAGGCTAAGGCCAAGGCTGGAGACGCTTGCGGACGATGGACACGTTCACTTCCTCCTCACATCTTGCGTTGCAAAGGTGGCTCGTATACCACGTGACTTCGATTTAGCGAGTGGAAAGACTTTCAAATCTAGGCACACCACTCCACCACCTATTCAACGTCGTTTATCTCGAACGCCTCTCTCTTCGAGCGAACCGGACTAAGCCTCATTTTATGGTTTTTTTTTTCTTCTTCTTTTTGCAGCGTCCGTGCAAGCTTGGTCGGATATCCGCTTTGATGTTGTTTCGTTTTATATGTTATATGTCTGATCTTGTTAAATGCACTCAAAGAGCATCGAACTACGTATGACAGCATAGCAAAAACCCGAACACTAGAAAATCAAAGTGACAATATTTCACACGCGCGCCCAGGAGCGCCGATGTATTTTCTGTCTTTCTCTTTGGTCGCGCTTGGGCTCTGCGTAGTGTTGGAAGCATAGAGTTAATATATTAATCTAGAGCAGGGGTCTTCCAACCCCTGCCTGCGGGCCAGATTTGGCCCGCGGGGGCGCTTGGATGGCCCGCGGATGGCCGCGATCTTTCCAGTGACGCCCAGCCCACAACCTGCTGCTACCAAGGCAAAAACAAAAAAGAAAAAAAAAGAAAAAGGAAGCGTCGTGAAGAAATTGGCGTTCCGGCACGCACCGAAAGCGTAAACGAAAGATATCAGAAAGAATGTGAGAAACCTGTATAGTGTTCTGCGAATATTCAAATTTGCTAATATTAGTTTCGAATAATACGCTATTCGATATTCGCTTGGAGATGAAATCTAGTATTCGCAATTTTTGAAGTGCTGATCGCAGTGGGTCAGATCCTTCCAGAACGCTTCTTACCGAGCACCGGTGCACTGAGGAGAAGCAACACCCGCAGAGCTAGCTTCCGCGGGTGTTGCTTCTCCGCAGTGCATAGGTGCTCGGTAAAAGCGCACCTAACGCGACTAACCCGCCGCGATGAACACTTCGAAAAGTACAAATACTGCAGTTACGTTCTTAAGAGGAAAGCCCACTTTCAAAGCGGGATGGTGCACGCGCGCGCATGGTGTGTGTAAAAAGAAACGGAAACTTTGGAAATGTTGACATTTACACTACACTAAAAATTTTAAAATTAGACTGTGGCTATATTAGGCAGATATATATTGACAAGCTAGTTCGTCATTCTTGATTGTCTTTTTTTATTTCCCAAATTCTAGATTTAGTAAAATATTTCCATAGAGCAAGATGATTTATGTAAAATGCATCGTTTACTTGCCGTTCCGATGTAGGCAATGGACTTTCTGAGGTCCCGGTTCATAATTATAGCTACATTAAAATTAACTTAACCTAGATATGAATGCTTGGGAGAAGAGCGTGTTGGTTCAAGTGATGGACGAAGAAAAAATAAACAATTAACACTGGGACAACACAACCAAATCTTTCATCTAGCAACAGACGATTAAAATTTCCCACAGCGAGCAGTCGACTATACCCGGAGGGAAAGGGTGTAGAAGGGGAGAGAAGGGGAGATAAAAACGCGAAGTGCAAGTCAGAGAGGTGTGTTTATCTCGGATTTTAGAAATTCAACCTCAGTTTTCGTCAGCAGGAGGGAAGGATGTGACACGTTGTTGTTTGCTGTGGTCATGGCGATTGACTCTATGATCTCCCTGCCGAATCTTCTGTCATGACCACAGCAAACAACAACGTGTCACACCCTTCCCTCCTGCTGACAAAAACTGAGGTTGAATTTCTAAAATCCGAGATAAACCCACCTCTCTGACTTGCACTTCGCGCTTTTATCTCCCTTCTCTACCCTTCTCCCCCTTTTCTTCCTGGGTATAGTCGGCTGCTCGCTGTGGGAATTTTTAATCGTCTGTTGCTAGTTGAAAGATGTGGTTGTGTTGTCTCAGTGTTAACTGTTCATTCTTTCTTCACCTATCACTAGATATGGACAAGTGAAAGCTTGGGAAAAACCTTTACGAGTCCAGGTGGGATTTTGTTTAAGGCACGTTGCACTAGAGAAAACCTTGGTGAGACTATTCGATATTCGATTCGAAAATATTAGTCTAAAACCGCTATTCGCTTCGAATTCACCTCGAACAAAATATCCACTATTCGCACATGCCTAGTTCAAAACTGCATCAAAAAGTCTGTTATATCGGCATATTATTTATTGCAAATTGTCATCACCAGAATTACTATTCGTCGTTCTCTGCTTCATGTATGTACAACGATGGAAAAATTCATTTGCGTTCTCATTTATATCGTGCATTGTGATTAGATCTGATCTGCCATTTTAATTAGTCTTCTGACCTGCGTGAATACGCCAAAGTTCCTATGCCGGAGGCACAGTATAGGGGTCTAATCGTAACGATAAGTCTGCTAATCAACTAAAATATGTTAATTAACGTTTTGAATATTGAAAATAAACATGTGGTTCTAATTTGAAACTCGCTTAGCGTCATCGGAAACCATTGAATCGGTAAATTTTAGGAAGATTGGGAACGCGTCCGAAGCACGTTGGAGAGCTACAGTTACCCCTCGTGAAGCAGGACCAAGGCAGGGTAACGTGCCCGCGCGGTTTTCCGGTCTCTTATCATTCGCGTTTTCTCACTAAAGCCTTGTGCCTGTCGCACGACTGGTAACTTTAGCGCACTACTGCGCTTCGCACGCGCTCAAAATATTTCTAAATATTACTGATGTAGTGGTTCTCGATGACGCTCAGCAAGTTTCTCATTGGAACGATATGTCTATTTTCACAAAATGAAAAGTTCATTTGCAAATTTTATTCAGTTATATGACTTATCGTTACCATTAGCCCCATATATTACGTGCCCCTGGTCGTATCACTCACCTGCACAAACCGTAATAGTGTAACTTTCACGTTTTTTTTTAACCTGTTGAGCTTAAAAATAAACTCCCTGTATATTAGTAAGAGTCAGAGATCATATCTTCCAAATTGTGGTCACAACAGTGCTACTGTCGGGAACCAAGAAACCATGCACGACATCTTCAGCATGGGTGGTCAAGTGCCTTAGTTATCAGGTTCTACCAGCATGAAAATACACAAATTTACTATGTTGACAAGACAGTCACCTTTCTGTAGACTTACAATCTTCTCTAGCGCCTCTAAACTCGTCAGGCACGAAGTTGAGGCCGAGGTTGACGGAGCGCACCGATTGGCCTATCACGGCGATGACTTTGCGCTTTTTTCGCCGACGTCCAGTCGGCGCGCTCCGGGAACTTTCGGCTTCAGCTTTGTGTTTAAGAGGAGTTTAGGAGCACGCTTGGGGCTCTAGACTCATGCAACACAAAGTTGGAGCCAAACGTTCGCGGAGCGCGTCGATGGGACCTCGGCGACAAAAGCACGGCGTCACTGTCGCGAGAGTGCAACTGACGTGCTCCGGAAGCTTCGGCCTCCACTTTGATTGGTTTTTCGGCCAGATGCAACGCTCTAAGAAAAATGGAGCGTCAACTTTCCCACAAAGCACTTGTTAGAGCCAATTGCTGCGATCCACGAAGGGAGCTCGGCGAAAGACGAGGCTGAAATGATGTTTAAACCTAACAAACAGCCTGCGCTATGACAACTGACCATGGCGAAACGTCATGTTTTTCATAGCGCAGACTGAGTTTTATTTTATTCTTCTTAAGCATATTTTCATCCTCGTCATCCACCGAGGATTGCAGCGATTGGTCCTTCCCAGTGCTTCTCGAGAAAGTAAACGCGCGTGATTTGACTCAAGCGATCAAGAAAACATTTATAACAATATGTATTTAACACGCCCACAGGCGATGTTTATTAATTTGTTTCCAATGGGACGGGGTTCTTAAATTTACCGTCAATTAACGCTACCGTGAGGAAACTGTAAGGAAGAGAAAAGGAAGAAAATTTTACCGCAAGCGTTACTCTAAAGACAGCTGGAAGTAGCTTCGTCCGTTGAGACTGCCTGACGGAACGACGCAGCTAGCAAACGCGCTTCGCACAAGAAGAAGCAAAACCCTGCAATTGGCTCCCCGTATGCACTGAGCGTTTCGAAAAGAAAAGACAGCCATGTTTTTCCTTATCGCACGTATTAACTCGCCGTCTGCTCCGTCTTACCCAAGTGAAACGCTAGCTGTTGGAACAAGATCATACTTTCAGCAATTACCGTTTTTTTTCTCTCAAAAGTTTGGTTCAAGAAATTTTCTATTAAAGAAATCGGGCCCATTCCCGTTAGCAGACTTATTCGTCTCCATGTATTCGTAGACCTTGTTGGCAGTCAATTTCTCATTGAAATTGTTTTGGAGAATCGCGTGTACGATGTTTGAAAGTTCTGAAACTTCGGCATCTGGACCCAGTCGCATGAGTTGAACTTGGGCGGAGATTGAGCGTTCGGCGATGCTCAGTTTATTTTTGCGGCGAAAAAAGCAGGGTTCTGTTCTCGTTCACGCACCCGGTACTCTGCGGGAAAGGTAGACGCCCGGGCTTTGTCAGGCGGAAAGCCCGTTCGGGTGAAGAGCGTTGAGCGTAGCTAACTCACACGTGGGTCAAAGGTTGTGCGGGGACTTGAGGAAGGCTTGAGTCCATTACGACAAAGAATCCTCCAGCTCACTCACCCAGCGGTGTTTCGGGGGGTCCCATTTCGGAAGGCGCGCTCAGCCCCTCGCCTCGAGCACGGTCACTGTGAGTCTCTCGTGGCTGGCCTTGTAGCACAGAGCAAGCAGCAGCTCACCCTGCTCGGGAGTCGCCTGCAAGAACGTCGAAAAGAAAAAGTGAATTTCACCTTGCCTTAAGTTACCATCCGGGCGTATGTATATAGGGCGGCACAAGCAGACAACAGAGTGCGTTCTCTGCTCGATGCGTCTATTGGGATATGGCGCCACAAGTAAATAACTTTAACAATTTTTTATCCCATTTTTTTTACTGAAAGAGAATTAAGCTTTGAAATTTCACACGGTAAAACTGACCTGCTCAGTGCACATTCGGTGAAAGTTTGAGCCTTCTGCGTGCAGGCGCCAGCTTTTCCGGCTTTTCCGGTTTTTACAGCGGAAGGTCCGCTTGCGGCACCCTATATAACCGCAGTTTCGTAAAGCTATGGGGACTGGAAGGCGAATCCGGCTAGTGCGATTACTGCGTCAATATTTGTTTTTGTAGGAAAACAACCATTATTAATTTCTCAAGCTGCGTTTACTGGTTTGAACAGCTGACCGTGTTACAAACAGACAAAAAATCAATGTGCTAACACCTTTTTTTATTAACACTATATCACGCAACGTAATGTCATGCGATAGTCTGTATAATGTGTGTTGTGCACCAATCAATTTTAAATGGCGGAGGAAATCGTTCGTGTGCATCAGTGTGTGCAGTGCCTCGTCTGTCGCGGCAGTTTATTTCTAGGACACAGCAAGGAAAGGGGAATTTGTTTACTTTAAATTTTCCCTCGCGATTGTTTTTTTTTTTTTTGGGGGGGGGGGTGTAACATTTGGGCAGTTTTATAAATATTATCAACTTTGGCGGAGGCACTACAGTGGAAACGCATGTCTGAGCTTGTGTCCCATTGCTTCCAAAAATAGACGACTGCCCCCGCATGTTACATGAATTCACTTTTCCTGCATGACCGCCAAAAATAACCTGTTTAAATGATGCTAGGTCCTTTAATATAGTTTCAATGATCATGTTTTCATCTAGTAGGATAAATGCCTTTTAAGCTCCGTTCAGCATTAAGCTGAGACCAGAAGCTCCGCCTTCAGCGCGAGCTTTCTGCCACTGCTAACGCAAGTGAGGACGCGCAGGCACGCGCAGTCCAAAGCACAGCGGAAGCCAGAGAGCTTGCGCTGTAGGCGGAGCTTCTAGATATGTCAGCAGAGCTTTGAGATGCATGAAACAATGAGCGGTAATGAGCGCAGAAAGGCGCTGCAAGACTTGTACAGACACACGTGTCTATACACTGAAGCGAATTTTGAGTTTTCAGTTGGTGATGGATACCTGTTGATGATTTTCTTCGAAAGTTGCAGATACAGTTATGTCCGGCCTGAGTTGGGCGCCACGGTATCAGAAACCAGTCAAACAAATCTAATAGATACAGTTCCGATTGCGGCATCTTTAACCATGCACCATGAATGGGATCCACCTTGGGCTCTCTGAGACAAAATGTGAAAAGCAAGAGAGGGGTATAGCCTATTCACTCCAAGAGGACAGTGCGGTGGAAGCTAATCTTCGGCTGTACAATAGTACATCTTGAAGGAAGAAAGTTAGTTTACAAGACTACTCAACAATTTTTAACAAACCTTGCGCTTCTTCGTTTTTTTTTTTGTTTGGCGTTCGTTTGGAGAATGGGTGGTTAATCGTTTCATCTACATTTCAAGCAGCGGTGTTAAGGTGAGCTCTGTTCATTCTCTTATAAAGCGGAAGTTCTCTGCGATGTCAAAGACTGGAGCACTGCCTGGTGGCATTTGTCATGAAAAGGGTCTATAGTAACACCACCCAGTAGGAATGCACAGCGCCATGCTTTTACTGCGATGGCAGTTAGTGGGACACATCGCAGGTTTCGCGCCGTCGACCGCGCTCCACATCAAAGCGGGCCATTTTCGGCACTCCGCCAAAAGATTCCACATTGACGTCACGCCGCTTGACACGACTCTGACGTCACGCCGCTCATCACGTCACCTGTCACCTGGTGTCAGCTGACACCATGACGTGACAATGTCATGTCAAGTCACGTTGCACAGTGACGCCACGCGACTTAATGAAGTCAGGTGACACGTGCGTCACGTGATGTCATGACGTCACGTGACACTGTGACGTCACGTGACATTCAGACGTCACGTGACAATGCGTCGTCACGTGACACCATGACGGCACGTAGAAACACAAACATGAGACTGCTTATTATGGAAACAATGAAAACAAACCGTTTCGCTAATTATGCCAGAAAGGTTCTTGGGCGATAAAACGAATAAAGCTAGGGGGTGTGAAGCCGGCGAAACCACGGGCGTGAAATTGGGTGGAGCTACACGCTCGAAACTTGAGTGAGCGATTTTGGAAGTGTGACCACAAGGCGGTGTTAGTTTGTGTCCAATAACATTGCATAAGACGTTCGGGCGTCCATACCATCGGCAGGTAACGGTTCATGCATACACATGCAGTTTCGTCGTTCCCTGGATATCAAACTTTGGGGCAAGATTTTTTAAGTATTCTTCAATTACCACGAGGCAGTCCTAGTTTGTGTCCAATAAAATTGTTTAACAGGCTGACGAAATACTCTCTGTACATAGTACACCCTCATTGGTTCCAACACACGGTGTGTTACTCGGTTTAACGAAATGCTTATGCTGACTCTACGGTGCGCGCTCGCCCCTTTCCCGTTCCTTCAGCTCCATCTGCTCCAAAATAACATGCTTAGCGGCTCCGACGTCACATTTAAGCTGTCGCAGTGTTTCACCTTACGGTAAGTGTTTAGCAATTTTTCTTTTTTTTTCTTATGTTCTTTATCCGTTTTTTAGAGACGCTTGTTTACGTCCATATGTTATTTAGAAAACAACGGAGCGAGAAACCCGGCCCTAAAGAGCCTTTCCGACTCGTTGATTCATCGACACAAAGCCGCATAAAGTCGCGCATTACTGAGACTCGAAGCCTCGGTATTGAAGCTGTGCAGGTCAGCAACATTTGGAGCGAAGAAAATGCGTTCCCAAGCGAGTACTGAGAGATGTTTTCGCGCTGTTTGTGGACACCACGGGGCCGGTGAACGACGAGCGAGCGATCGCTCCGGCCCTTCCGCCACGATGGCGCCCGAGGCGGGCTAGTGTGCCTAGAGTACAGAGTGTTTCCAACCACTCGATCCGATGTCGCGCGGCTTATGGAGGAGACGTAAGCGTTGACCGTCTGCGAATCGTCTCCGCCTCTCCGCACGCGCACGCGCACGCGCACTTGCGACCAATCCGCTCCAGGAAACGTCCGCCGTTAAGTAGCAAACACCCTCCGCGGTTTCAGTTGCTCCCTCTCTCAAATCTAGGCTGTCTATACGGCGGGCCGCCGCCGAGCCCAGCGATGTATGATGCGGCCGGCCGGCAGGCAGGCGTCGGCTCCCAATAGGCCCATTCGTCGTCGCCGGGGCAATCGCTCGACGAGGCCTCGATAAAGCCTCCATTCCGAGTCCGTCGGCGTCGGGGCCCGATTGCCTGGATCGCGGTGCGAGCCTCGCTCCAGATGCGTCTGCGGAGGCATTCGGAAAGCCCTTCTGTTTGATGGGCATATTCGCGGACGGGTCTCGTGCAGAAACTCCATTCCGCTTCGAGGGTTTGAAACACGACCGCGGAGGCGGAAACGAGAAACGCAGGTCTGCATTAGCGTTCACGCTTTTTTTTCCTTCCTAAGTTTATTTAACTTTTTTTCTTTTTTGAATGGTTTGTTCGATGTTTTTGCGAACCGAGGGCTCAGTTCGAATACCGGCGGCAAAATAATAAGATGCTCCAAATACTCCTCGCCCCGTTTCTTACACTTAAACATTTTCTTATTTTTCCTGCTTGTTAAAGTTAAACGAGAGTTTCGGGTCAAAGGGAACGCAATTATTAAGGCATCGTGTATAATTACCCCCATCCTGTGGAATAACATCTCATAAACGTAGCCCTTCTACCGCCACTTTTTTCATAAGCTGTATACACGTTTCATTTAGAACGAGCGTCATATCTTCAAGTGCCTGTTCAAGCTTTAACGAGGAATTATCTATTGTACTAGGTATACTTTTGTTTCGAGCGCCATCAATCGTTATTCAACGTAGAGGGCTCTGGCGGCCAGACCCGAAGTAGCTTGCCAGCATGTATACGGCTAAGTCACGCGCTCAAACTCCCTGCTCGTTTTATTATCATTATTTGTTTTTTGCATATTGTCCGATTTTGTAACTGCGTACAATTTTTACTGTAGTCACCACTGCGTGATGCACGAGAAATTTGCGGATATATTTCGTTATCGTGAAGGTTCTAGCATACCGAAATTTCCAGGCGCCATTTTTTTTTATTGAAGGCCAATTTTCCGCTGTTTAGACGATCTAGACATCCGTACACCAAAGTTAACAGTTTGACAGCCGCCAGTTTCCAACCTTCGTTGGAGCTGAAGCGACGCAAGATTGTATTGTTTGTATCGTTTTCTTCGGGGATCACAACTACGTGGCGCATATATATCGCCGTCTTTTTTAATTTTTCTTGCATATCATCGTACACCTTCGGAGAGGTCTGTCATCGCTGCAGCAAATCAAAATGACGTCGCCCAGCAGACGACTGGCCTAAATAAAGAGTGTCTGTTAGGAGTGCCAATATTTTCTCTCTCCTTTCCCTCTTCCCCTCTCCTTCCAGCCAAAAACAAACAAACAAAATAGCACAATCATGGCGAAGACAGTAGTAACCCATAATGTGATACAGCGCAGAGCTAGATACAATCGTAGCACCGCCGTTTCTCCCGCAACGGCAACTCTGTTAACGAAACATACCGTAGCGACGATGGATGAGTCGCACCATGCTGCGGCTTTCTCCTGAATTTCCCAAGTCAAAAAGCGCACAAAAAATAAATAAAAAAGGGGCTGGCATTATAAGCGTTTGCTGACACCCCCTGTCTTAAAGCGAAATATGCAGCGTCAACTAACCAACTTTAGCAACACGCTCTTCACTTTATGTTAGCTGAACAACTTGCCTGTTTTCTATGACTGACGAAAGGCGGCGCTTTGATCGACTTTTGCTCGCGGTCAAGTGGACGCGTGAGTTTTCCAACTGAGCTGTTCTAAAAACGTTAGTGCGGGCGAAGCCGAAGTAACAAGCGCGAGCCTGTTTCCCTAAACCTGAACTACGTGCTCTAGCACACTGTGCTTGAATTACACCGTACCACGATTCTAGTGTTGCCCCAGCGCGCGTACTTGGCAAGGAAGCTGAACACCCGGAGCTAATTCTTTGAGCGTGTGCTATGGGTATAGAGCGTCGCACCATGTTTAATCACGTGCTGTGACCGGTGGGAGTAACTCGAATTTACTAGGGCAAGGTTTGGAGCGCAGCCCCGGTAACGTAGAGACAAAATGTGTGAAAGGGCCTTAGCAAAGCCGCAGTGCTAAGTTTCGTGTAGGCCACCTGCCGGGGGCCAGGCACAAATCGGACCCCAGTTTTGTGGCATCGTTCGGGACTCGCGTCGAATCAGCGAAGGCACGAATTCCAGCCGAGCGCGGATGCGCTACTCGTGTGGTGGTCTTCCGTCATTGGAGTGGGAAACCGGGAACGGTTGGTTAGGTACCTGCAGCCACTGAACACATCCTCCGCTAAAATAATGAATAAAAGAGCAGACCAACTCTGTTGATTGGAGGCTTTAGTACAATGTCTTACAGCCCGTACAAAAATGAAAGACGTTTACAATCCTGAATAAAAGGTTAAAAAGCGCGAACAAACGAGGACAATAAAGAAACACGGACGACAGGACATTCGGCGTTACAATCCCCTGTAACGCCGAATTAGAGCGCAGCTCCTGAGGAGGAGGAGGGGAAAATACGGAGAGGAGGGTATGCCCCTCTTCCTCATCCGTACCCTCCCTCCTCCTCTCCTTCTCGCCTCCCATTTAGCGGGAAATTTTTGCTAAATTTCCCGCTAAATTCAGCGAAGAATTTTTTCTGCTATTTTCCGCTGAATTTAGCGGGGAAATTTTTCCGCAAAATTTGGCGGGGAAATGTTTTCCGTAAATTTAGTGGGGAAATTTTTCCGCTAAATTTAGAGGGTTTTTTTTCCGCTAAATTTGGCGGGGCATTTTTTTCGCTAAATTTAGCGGGAAAATTTTCTCGCTATATTTAGCGGGGAATATTTCCCGCTAAACTTAGCAGAAAATTTTTTCCGCTAAATTTAGTGGGGAAATTAACCCATAATGCAACGCGTGGTGACGTCATTATTTGAAACGTCCCATAATGCAACGCGCGGTTATGTCGACGCCGACGCCGGCGGCGACGGCGCTCAAGCCGGAAACGACTTCCTAAAAACTGCACTCTAAAAAAAAGAAGAAAAAAAAGTGATGTTTTAATTGTGTGTCTGGTATTACCCAGCCAATGTACCGCCAGTCGCGCCACCTGGCGCGACGAGATCTCAATAAAAAAATATCCCAAAAAACGCGAGCGATTTTCTTTTCTTTTCTTTTTTCTCTACCAGATTTGCTGTCTGCCGTTCAATAAAAGAGAAGAACCCAACGCGCGATCGAAAGGTCGTCTTCCAAGAGGCGACATGGGCACGAAGACGACAGTGCCTCCGGGAATCCGAGCGCGTTGGCGGGCCGTTGCCCCCTAGCGTCGTCCTCGCCAACGCCGACGACAAGCCGCCAGGGAGCCGTGTTCGGCCGTGCTCAATAGAGTCGGGGTCCCGGATTCAAGCCCTCGACACATCGCGAGCGAGCAGCCACGCCGGGCCCAGATTCGCCGGGTCCAGAACTAAGAAAACACTGTGCGACTCTGTTTGCCCCCAGCGTCTTTTCCCTTTTCCTTAAGACTTCTTTTTGTTTTCCCCACTGTTTGCTTCGGGACCGAGAAACACCGAAGGAGGCGAAGCACATCGGGCCCTGAACATTGGAATCTCGGGGCAAGCGACACGGGCGCATGGCCCGGTAAATAAAGTGGAGGTCGATGGGCGCACTTACTAACGAGAAAGGAATTGGAATTGGCTTCGTCAAAGCGAGGCGCTCTTGCGATAATGATGCCAAAACCTTGAGGGAATTCAAAACGCGTTAGAAAAAAAAAAGAAAAAAAGAAAGAAGCTAAGGCGATTAATGAAGTAGTGTGATATACGAACATTGTGAGATACAGACACGAAGATGACAATACGCCATTAAGTTTTAATAAAAGTTCCGTATTTGTTTTAAGCGAAGACCAAACTGTATCGGAGGAAAGTGGGATCCTGTAAATGACAGAGCAGCGGTGTTTCAAGCCTTTCGCATTTCTCTAATTTATGACGGCGGTGATGTTCAACGTACTTGTCTCCACTATTCGTATTGCTTTTATTTATATGGAGAGGCAAGATATAACGACACAGCCGCCTTGTGAAAATAGTAACTTTTTGTATTAAATCAATTAAAGCCATAAAAGAAAATGGTTATTCTTTTTTTTTAAAGGTTTGTAGTCCGTTTAGAATTAACACTAGGTGCCCCGTAAACATCCGCACAATACGTCTATATTATTGCTCTTCGCCAAGTGTCGCAGAATGGAATTTTCAGGAGCAAGGCGTCAACGGAAGTTACACCTAAAACATAAGTTACTTAGACAATACTACTTAGCCAATACTACGTGTGAATATAAAAAAAGAAATTCAAACAATGACGTTCGATTGATTTTTTTATCCAGTTTGTTAACTCATTTAGTCAAATTTTAACATGGTATTGCTTGAGCAGTTTACCCACAGTTGTTCCATTTTGTAGAGGTCAAATGAGACAATTTGTTCACACTTCGGCGTTCATAACACCGACGGGATAAAAAAGTATGAGGAATGGCTCAATTAATTCAATTATGGGGAAGCAGTAGGCCGTGACACACACACACACACGAACACACACGCCCACATCCCACACGAACACGTCCATGCGCTCAAACTCGCTGCAGAAAGAAACGAAGCCCTCAAATCGGCTATCCAATTAGCGAATTGTCTGACGCCAATTGAGAGCTCTAGCGAACTCGAGCGCGAGCTTCAAGAACAAAGCCCGCTTGGGACCGCGCGGACGTGAGGCAACTTTGTAACGCCGTAGCGCCATTGCTCGATGGCGCGGAGTGTGCGACCGCAAGTGCATTCTCGACACGACCTGAGGAACGGCTGTGCCGCGTAAACAGAGCCATAATTGAATTTCCTCGGGCTGCGTAGAAGCCCGCAGTGTTTCTCCAAGGCCGCCGTCTTGCGCTCGCTCCTTCACGCTACTTTGCTGTGCGGGGATAGCGTCTTGAAGCAGTGCGTACACCGTGGGACACTGTTAGCGCGAACGCTTTTTCGCCGTTGTTTTTCCCGCATTTAACTTTGAAAGGGTAGTGGCGGCTATCAATAGGTATTATTTAGTTTAGTATCCCAACTGAGAAATTTCTACCACTATAGTAGTTTTGATGACAGTCCTTCAATACTGAGAAAAAAAGAAGAAAAAAAACGGCGACGGCTTTTTTGCGCTTTCTAGATTTTATCTCCAGGCTAAATCTGGAAGGATGTTCGAAGCGGGAGAAGAGAAATTCTAAACGCGTCTGAACGTTTTTTTTTTTCGATTGCTCGTTTTGAATTGCCACATACACTCTCGCGGGGAAAAAAAAAGAAGCAGCTGAAAATGAATTTTGTTTGAAAGTAATTTTAAAATTAATTTATAGTGGCCTCCAATAATCTGGCTGCCACTATTGATTTTATATTGTTGAGTTCTTTTTGTGAAAAACAGATCGTATCGGGTTTCCCCATGTCTTGTAATACGAATCAAAAGGACTGATAAAACTTAGAAGTGATTAGATGGCGAAACATAAATCTTGAAGATGAATATGGTTGCTCTTAATATTAACAACCTATAAAATAAAAGGCACAAACGATGGAAAACGTAAATGCTGAAACTATATTAATTGAGTCGTCTTTTTTTCACGTTCGCGAGCGCCTAATTTAGGATTAATTTTAATTGAAAAGGTGTTTATCGTCCCGAACGAGAAAAATAAATAACGACTTAAAGCTGCGTACCGAGCTTATTTTTAATCCGGATTATTTGCTTTTGTAGCGCGAACGTTCCTCGAGGTTCTTACATATACGCCGTTACGTACTTTACTGGAGGGGTTGAAGTTGCGAGACGCGAGCGGAACCCGCTTCCCTCGACAGTTTCCGCACAGCAGCAATCCAAACAAACCGCGGTCTCAATATATTTCCAGTGAGTCGCATCCGGTCGAGCACGTGAGCCATTCGAAAGAAAAATTGACTGCCTTTATTTGGACGTATTTTTAGTAGCCATAATGTCGTAAGAAAGGCGCAAGTAAGAGCACGCGTTGGCTGCCAGGGGCAGCCAACGGATGTTGTTACTTGCGCTTCCTGACAGGTCCCTTGTCGCAGCGCCCCTGAGCAACGCAGGAGGCTTTTCAATGTGCGCGACTACTGAGCGCGTGCTGACGGCGAGCTTCCACAGTTCGTTTGCAACGTGCACTCCACACCATCGAGATTGCCGGTCTTAGCAGCCTATAGATGTGAGCTCGTTTTGAGCGTGCGCTTAAAACGGCGTCCACAAATTTGGCGTCCAGTGATTACTAGGGTGCCTTCATGTGCGCTTTGCTTAGGGTGGAGACATCTGGCCATTTTGTCTCACTTTTATTTTTATTTTTTCTTAAGAAGCGCGTGAAAGAACGTGTCCCTGCTCACGTTTGTAGCGCTGACTCATGCTATGGCGACATTTTGTTTTCGTCGATTTCTTTGTATTTTACTCGTGAGCGCGTGCTGTCGGCATCGGGTACTTCAAAGGGTGGCACCACCCTAAACAGAAGAACATTGAGGCACCCTAGTGATTACCCTTTATAAAAAAAAATTGGGTTGTGTGTATGTTTATACAGCCTAGAACTTGGTCTGCCTAAACGGGCGACGAGTCCCTCAGCTGTAGACGACGCAATTTAGCCAGTGCAGTACAACCGCTAGCCTGGGGTCTTTAACGTGCACCACGCAGTAGTGATACACGACCGCACGCCGGTACGATGCTCATCCAGATCGAAACGGGCAGGGGCGGGGATTGAGCCCAGGATCCCTGGGTTCTGCAGCGCGAGCTTTCGCTCCACGTGCTCCGAGCTGGTGTGCGCTAGTCCACTCTGCCACCGATCCCCCTACCCTTTATAAGAACGGGAAGAATTAGTAAAACGTATGGCTAGTTCACACTTGCGAAATACGCACTCACCGCCGACTGGGTTCGCTCGCCGAAAAAGATCGGGCCGTTCATATTTTTGCCGCTAGAGCACAGCTATTACGGAGTAGAGTAGCGCAATCCTTTGATCCGCGTGTTTCGCCAACAACATGGCCGACAGAGCAGCTCGGCGCGAGTCACGTGGTACTCAGGGTTCCAGGAGGCGGCCTGCCCTATGGGAGAATACATGGAGACTCCGCGCTACCCAAATATGCTCCCGCAATCTTTCTCTTGCAGCGCAGACACTTTACGGCTACGATGTAAAACAGGTAACAGCCGCAGTGCTGAGCGAATCCGCGACATCCTCATCGCAACACGAGAATGCAGTAAATAAACAACGTGTGTGCACGCAGTACGTACCACTTGTTCCCAATTCGGTTCCAATTAGCTTCCATAGCTCGTCCTTATAATCATTGTCTTTGTATCGAGCATGCGTCTTGTCAAAAAGTACGACGTGGTTTTTCACCGCTTCTATTAGTAGCTCCGCTGACACTGGTATAGCCACAGGCACAGACGGCAATGACATAGTGGACGCCATTTGCAATACCGTCTGCTCGGACAGGATCTGACGTCAGCAAGCGCAACTTCCCCCGTGCGTTCTGATTGGCTTGTGGCGAGCGAAAACTTTTTTCCGGCGTTCAAAATTGGTCCCAGAGCGATCTTGCTTTCCGCCGGAAAATCTGCCTGCTTTCGTCGCCGGGCGTCAGAATTCCCGCGGATCCGGCCGCCGGTTCAAAAGTGTGAACGAGGCATTACTGCGGTAAAGACACGGGCTAGTGCCGCATTTAGCTCTGCACGTGCACTTTTTGCTACGTTTGAAATGCCGCCACAAAAATTTTTCCGGATTTACAGTGTGTTTCTACTCCCCTCCACCCCTCTTCTCCCCCTCTCTCCTCTTCCTCTACCCCCTTCCCCCCCAAAGAAAACAACAACAACAACAACAACAAAACGTTTTTTCTTTTTGTGTTGTTGTTGATGCTTGTTTTTTTTACCGGAAAAATGAAACATCGCGTCGCCGCACGCTTATTTTCCGCTCAACTGTAGCGCTAAACGTCCGAACCAGATGCCAAAATTTCAAATGGGCCGTTATCTCAATCAAAAGTTGTGAGTATTGTTCTGAAAATTTCAATGGAAAAATGTGGCCCGTTTTTGGCCGTTTTCTGTTGCTGGCGCCATTCAACTCCATGTATTCGAGAGTTTCGAAGGCAGCCATTTTCCCATTGAAAATCTAAGAAAATCACTTTTTACTTTTAAATAAGATAACGGTCCGTTCTGAAAATTCGGCATCTGGTTTAGACCACTAGCGCTACATTTGAACGGAGAATGAGCGTTCAGTAATGCGTATAAAGTTAATAAAAAAAAAACTAAATATTTTTGAAATGTATTTTTTGACATGGCTTGCAGGTGGTGTCATTTCAGGATGCCATTGGTTATTCTTACTCTTTTTTTCTTTTTGCGAGGAAAAAAACGAAGATGTTGCGAAATGTATATGTTGCAGAAGGTACGTGCTCGATAACAAGGCCACCACACTGGCCGCTGACGGTGGCGTCACTGGGTGCCGCCATCTTGCTCCTGTTTGGGCAACCTCGTCTGACAGTCCATGCAGGCTTCCTAAGGCGTACCCACAGTTGCTGGGCTGGTGCCCCAACAGAGCTTTTTCTATCCATGGAGGCCAGACTAGCTTCTGAAGTGTGGTTACTTACAAATGGGTGTTCGCTGTGCGCCTTATCTGAGCGCGGTGTTCACCGTGAACTGCCAGAACACGCCGCCATTTATCTTATCAAAGGGACTACAACCTCGGTGGGGCGGAATGCGTGTGGCGGAAATGTTGTGGAAGCTCATCGTAAGCTCGAGATCAGCAGCGACAGGGCTCAACTATGACCACCAGAAGATCAAACTATTCGCGGTGAGAAGCTCGCTAGGGACGCTTCTGTTTTCTTCATTATGGGCAGTGCAAGTGCTACCCAGGCGGTTAGGCGTTATTTAACATAATGCATAGAAGCTTGGCATTCTACATGCTTGCACCAGCAGAGGAAGTTGAAGTATCCTCACTCTGGGTTGTCAAAAACATCCACCAGGCGGCGATACACAAACATCTCGCCGCGAACAGGGAGGGATTTGTCCTGCTTGTCTGCCACAGAGCTCGATGTTGGCGAAAAACAAGACCTGTGAACTGCATTCTTTATGTCCCCTTTCTCTATAGCGCGAGCCCGGCAAATACAGGACGCGAGCGCTGCGCCGACGTTCGGCTGCGATACGTGTTCGATTGAGGCTTCACTGAATCAACACGAGCCCCAGCCGAGCGCTGCGTCAGAGAGACAAATAATGTGGTTGTTTTCACCAGGGGGCTAGTTCTTAACTTAACCGCCAGGAGCCCCCCCCCGTAACAGTTACATATCCTTCCCAATACCGGCCGCGTACGGCGACACGGAGGTATTTGGGCGCCCTCACCACGTCTGCCTTGGCTTCCAGGTCCCTCCAGGCGACGACGCGCTCTCCGGAGATGGGGTCCAGGTCCTTGAGCGGGAAAAGCACGTGACCGATGACGTTGTGCCTCTTGCCTCGGTCGTTGTCCAGCACCGTCAGCTTGAGCACGCGCTCGGACAGGGCCTTGCCGGGGATCTGCAGCCGAGAGGGTATTGGCAGTGTGAGAGCGGTTGAAAAACCGATATATAAATCAAGACGCGTGTGTGGTACAGCGACAGCACCATTCTTGATGTTGAAAAAAATATTCAGATGACGATGATTATGAGATATGTGCGGTGCGGCACCGGAATATTTGAAAGAAATATCGCCTTTTTTGGGGGCTTCTTTGTTACCTAAAAGACTGTACTTCGTCAAATTCACTCCATAGCTCGCTGCGCTTGCGGCTACAGCGGGTCCGTCCGAAAACTGTCTCACAGTTTTTCTTGGGGAGAACAAGTATAGCTACAGTATCCGTTGAAAGGTGCGTTTATTAACTCAACGCCAGTACACTTTGCCCTCGATAAAGTTAAGACTATTTGCGATTTTAATCACGTGCTTTCGAACCTACTTTCACGGCTTCCTCTTTAGATCGTTAGCACTGTGAATATCTGATTCGCCCAAGAAGGCTGGCGAGCGAACTTGCCCCCACAGCTTTCTGTTTGACCCGCTAGGTGCCGTCCATTTGGCTGGAGCAACCAATAGGCGCTGCCTGAATGTGTCAGGATCACCGGTCAGACTCCGCGCTGCCGCAATAGGCAGATTCGCGGGAAAAAGAATAGCCAAAAAGAACAAAGCTCCGTGAGGCAAGGCCCTTCAAGAGCCGTTGTTTGGGCCGGCTTATGTGGCTTGCAGAAAATGGAAGCCCCCGTAGTTGACGGTACAGAAGGCTCGCTCCTCAGAGGGGCGGACGCGTCCAAGTATGAATGATCCCGAAAGACGTGCCGGTGGCAAGTCACCAGAGGAGGATGAAGTAGTACCGTCCCCAAGGACGTCTTCTCTCTCATCTGGGGCGTGCGCCCACGGCCCACGGCCTGCCTGAGTTAGGCCCAGATAGGGATGTGGTAAGTACGCGGTCCCCACAATATATGAGACCCCAGTAAGTTCGCAATTGTCATATTGTTAAACGTCGATCTAGACGTTTCAGCCCATGTCCCTTTCGCGAAGAACTTGGTCTTCCTTCACCGAGTATGCGAGCCGGAAATGTTGTCTGCCGCGTTGACTACGCCGAGGAAATGTAGGTCGCTGGTGCAATGTCAGTTTGCTCTTTTATTACATTTCTTTTGTGATCTCGGGAAAAAAAAAGAACTCGTGATTTTGTAAATGCTCAAATCGGAAACTCGACTGCTGAGTCGAAGAAGGGTGGGAAATACCCAGAAGGATACCACGTAAAGATGACGTGAATGAACTTCAATCAATGTAACGATCAAGCTGGAATAAACGATACCCGACGACTTTATCAACTCAATACAGATAATCTTTAAATATATATATATATTTTGTACTCAATTTTATATTAGCTTATATTAAATTGTTTTCTTTCGTAACAAGTGGTATATATATATATATACCACTTGTTACAGAAAAGAGAAACAATTTAATATAAAAAGCTAATATAAAATTGAGGCAATCCAAAATATAAACACGATATATCGGCTTAGAAATGTAATTGCAAACTAATGAACATGTTCTATTCGGGGGCCGCCTAGCCTTTCTTTGCCCTGTCAAGATTATTATGATCATACTCAAGTTTGAGGATGACAAGATTTGGGACCGTAAATATCTAACCTGCCTTCAAAGAAGCCGTCTCCGAGATGACCTCCTTTGAATGAATAGTTGGCGGTCCAAAGACGTATATAAAAAGGTAATCTGGGCGCCGTCTTTTGTCTTTTATAATTGCACAGGAGCCCTTGAGAAAATTGCGACTACAAACCTGTGCTCTTGTTAAACACGAGTCTGGGGTCTTGTTAAAAACACACACACGCACGCACGCACGCACGCACGCACGCACGCACATTGCCATATCAGAACTTTGGGATCATGGAATTTTAGAGTGCTTTATTTTGTTCAAAAGGACCTGTCCACTCTTGTCTCGCACACCCTAAAACCAACGATCTAGCAGTTTATCATGGTCATGAAGCATCCAGTATAACGAACTGATGACTGGTTTTGCTGGGTCGATTGGCTTTTCCGCAGTTTACGAAGTCAATGACACAATCGTGGGAAGCTTCACTTCGGAAAGAGGGGCCAAGGTTTGAATGGCGTAGATGATAAAGATCTGATTTGCAAAGTATATGCGCTCCTACCCCGTCAATGACAAGACGCCTCACCAAAATATATTCCCGTTAGTCTTTGGTTACAGCATTACAGTTGTAAAAGCGCGAGCCCACAGCCCCGCTATAGGTTGCCCAGACGTTGTGATGAGCACGAGTGAATATTTTAAACTTTCGCGTACCAATTCGAATAACGTCGTATTCGATTTGAGCCCCGTGTAGGCTATACTAGTAAAACTAAAATAGTTTGTGAAATTTGTTTTTATTAATCTGTCTGTGCAGAGCCACACGACATTGGTGCCTTTTCTAGTTTTAATCAAAGAATGCTATCCAATACAGCGCAATTTACAAGTTGTTTCCTATGTGAGCCCATTTCAATACACTAAATTAGAATTCGTCCTTAAGCTGTACGAGACAAAATAATGAAAAAAACTGAATATGGCATGTTGGTTCTGTACTATCGTTGTGTCCCGCTCTTTACCCTGTGTTGCGTATAGGACGGATAAAGCAAGCATATTTCTCTCGTTGCTCTTGCTTCTACCTCGGGAGCGCCAAACTGTGATTGCCGATGTCCGCTCTATTCACGCTAGGTAAGACTTATGTAAACAACCGCAAATACATCGCGTAATAATTCGCATTTCTGGAAAACAAAACAGACAAAAAAATCTTTACACGTAATCACAGACAGCCTAAAAAGAAAAAGAAACTCGGGACGTGGTTTATTACGTCCACACTTTGTGATCGGTTCTTCTGGAGCATCAGCTAATGTTGCAACCTGATTGGCTGTGGAGTGATAATTAGATGCTCGGAACTCGACACTCCCAGCATTTTTTTAACCTATCGGCGACTATGCGGAGAGCAAGTTTGTCTGCTTCTTGCACAGGGGTTGCGGAAATGTCAGAACGCCAATTTCTTATTGGCTGATTGAAAAAAAAAAAGATAGTGGGCAGACTTTAGATTTTGAGGCATCTAGCCTTCAGGTCTACCCACTATCCTTTCAATCAAAACCAATCAGAGCTCGGCGTCGTTCTGACGTCACCGCAGACGCAGACGCCTTGCTCTCCGCATATAGTGTGACTCGCGCATGAGCGAGGCTACTCGTTGTTCGAGAGCAACCGCGTGCTACCAAACTACGAATCAGGGAAATCTTCTATTCAGTAGTTGACAACTTTGTGCGAATAAAAAGCGTTAATAGTTATTTTCCAAACGTCTACTTGCAACCTGCGTGAGTAGGTTACGTTGCACGATCCCCACCCTCCTGCCCGTTTCGATGTGGGTGAGGACCGTATACTGGCGTATAGGTCGCGCATCGCTACTACTGCGGGGTGGACATTAAAAATCCTCAGGCTAGTTAGTAGCGGTACTACGCAGGCTAGATTTATCGCCTAGAGCGGAGACATCGGACGCCCCTTGGGGCAGACCTACTCTGCGCGGTCTAAACTTCCACACAACAAATTACCCACCTCACATCGCGAGAGCCTGTACATAAGGCGAGTCTCCTGAAGACGTCTTTGTGTGAAATCCAGAATTCAACGTGCCTTCGCACTAAATAATAATTACGATGCGGTTCTCCTGCAGCAGTAAGACATTTTTCAAATATGTATAATGCATGCACTCTCTCGCTTTTATAGTCGAGTTATTGTCGTCGTGCATAACGAAACATTATAACCTAGGTTTTTTTAGATATAAATTTGGCTAATTAGTGTTTAAAATAAACTTTTCACGTTTATGAGACTTGTGTCAGGTCTGGCGAGCTTTTAAACGAAAAAAAAATAACACATTGTGTGTTTCGTCCCTCTTTTGTTTCTGGTCTCGGATTTCCAAGAATTTGAAAGTTCACCAGTCGGCCCGTATATTCCTTGTTATTTCCAACATTGCCTGAGGCTAAAATGTTGCCTTTTTCATCGACTGTACACTTTCCCCTCCGTGAACCGACGACCTTCAAGCAGATTTTTTTAGAAAACACACACACACACACACACACACACACACACACACACACACACACACACACACACACACACACACACACACACACGCACACACGCGCACGCGCACGCGCACGCGACACACACGCACCCGCACACACACGCACACGCACACGCACACGCACACTATTACGTGGCATTTCGAAATTCGTTTAGTTTGAATTGCTGGAGATATATCGGGACGCAATCCACAATATGGTAATTGTGGGCAACACTTTCGAGGTAAATAGCCACGCTTCCGCAGAACTGGATGCCTGGTCAGAACTTCCCAGTGGCGTAGCTGAATGTAAGATAGAAAAATCACACGATTTCCCCGCCATATTTCGTTAATGTTTGTTTTTTTTGTTAGCACATTTTTAGCGGTGTTATTCATTTCCAGACAATCACTGAACATAGAAGCAAATATTGAATTTTTAACTTAAAAAGCAATGAGTGGATAATGGCCGGTTCATGTAATCTTCACCTTTCCGTACCATTGCCTATAAACTGTAAAGTTACTGCTCTTCGTGCGCTTTGCAACTAGTCGAAAAGGAACATGTTCTAGTCCGTATAGCCATATGACAAACGTGCGAATTGTAATCGCAAGCATGACAATGTTTTTTTGTTTGTGGAGAAAGCCCTTGAATTTTGAAATAGGCAGTTATTATCAGACTGAGCTGCTCTGATAGGGGATGCAGTGGTTTTTATGTACACGACAAGAGACTGGAATAAATTTTTGATTGAGCACAGTGTTTTTATTCAAAGTACATACCAGACAAAAAACGTGAAAGTATGAGTATAAACAAGTACGATTATGAAGCAGAGAAGTATTGCATGCATTCCGTCGCAGACAAGCTGAGACTGCTCCATTAATTGCTGGAATACGCTCACCCTGCGAATTTCAATGAGTATTGCATTGTAGAAACAATGTAGGTGAATATTTGAAGTGGAATTATTGCTTTTATTTTGTGTTTCAGATATATACCAAAGTTAACACTCTGCAACATTTTTTAATGTTGAATACATGAACAGTTTCAATTGACACGCTGACTGTGTGGTTTCTTCTTTTCTTTTACGAGTAGAGAGGATTTAGTAGATATCGTAACGAATCTGAATGGTAATATGCACTACATGAACTGTATATGCGATCGTTTCAAATTTAGGCGGCCCTACTGATATCATTGTAATAGAGTAGTTGCCGAGAAACTGCTGTCATTTGATCCTTCACAGTGAATTGTAGAAGTATTAAAAAAAAAGAAGTGACAGCACTTTCACCACGTTGAGCTCCAGATTGAAGTGTTCCAATCACAGCCTTGGACATGGTCTTTTGTAAAAAGCCTAGCGTCCGGTCTTTGTTGCAGTTTCCAAGCCAATTCTCGGTACAGGCTTACGGATCCCCACTGTGCGGCGATTCTATCCGGGAACCTTCATCGCGTGAATCGCTATCCTTAAGCCGTGCAGCGGAAGAAGTATCACTAGTAGCCCGACCCAGCACTGCTGCGTCGTGGTTTCTCCCGCGTTAACCACAACAGGTTTGACGCGGGCTTGCCGATCCGATATCCTCCCTACGCGACAGGACGATGAGGGAGCCGAGGTGTGATGAGGCGCGATGTTTGTTGAGGCACACATCCGACGATGCAGTTGAGGCGCGTTCTTTCTCGGGGTCTCTCACCAGCCGCCGCCTCCCATTTGCCAGCCTCCACCGCCGCCTCCCATTTGCCAGCCTCCACCGCCACCTCCCATCCAGCCCCCGCCCCCACCTCCGTGGCCGCCACCTCCACCGCCGTGGCCTCCACCGCCACCTCCATGACCGCCACCTCCGTGTCCACCACCACCGCCGCTGCTGATGAGCTGCACTTTCCAAACTTGGGACTCTCCTCCACCTCCGTGCCCACCGCCTCCACCTCCATGCCCTCCGCCTCCACCTCCGTGGCCACCTCCGCCTCCACCTCCGTGGCCACCGCCTCCACCTCCGTGGCCACCTCCGCCGCCACCTCCTTTGCTACTCCCGAGGCTCGACAGCATGGACTTTATTCGCTGCATGCCGCCGCCACCTCCTCCTTTCCTGCACGAATAGGAAAGCAGAAAGGTGTTGTCTCCGTTCAATGAGACGTGTTCGTCGAGGTATACTGTAGAGCATATTGAACCTCTAAATGCCGGTTGGGGGCGGCTGCTCAGAAAATCCTTCACAAGTAGCCTCAAGGCCGGTTCACACATACAACGCAGCGCTAAGTCTACATCGCTGATGCAGCGCGGATTTGAACGTAACTTAGCACTGATGCAGTCAAACGCTGCGTCAGCAAGGTCAGAGCTATTTCCTGGTCTTACTGAGAGCTGCAGAGATAGCGCTGTGGTGTTTGAACGAGTTAAATTTGGTTTTAGTCGGGGTTGACAAACTTTTTAAATATCATTCTCTAGATAAAGAGCAATATGACAACAGGCATGCAGACATATTACACTTTTACTGCTTAAAATGATTCAGCCCTCAGAAAAAACCTGTTGATGTCCCGTAAAAGGTCCCGGACGATTGAAATACCCGTTAACGTAGAGGTCGTGTCTCATTGAAAGAATAGTAAATTCAAATTAAAAACTCTTCTCGAGTATGGGAAACACAGCCAGTGTTAACATCGAATTGTTCACTAAACAGTCATGTCTTGTATGAACCCTGTTAACAGAGATACACAGTTATACAGAAAAAGTTGCCGAGGACGAACCGGATCAATACATGTATGTTTGTGTCGTTATTATGAACAACTCACATTATGGACAATTTTCGATGGAAACGGAGGTGTCCATATTAACGAGACATGACTGTGTAACACATGTACTTGGATGAGAGTCTAGGTAACTGGTTGAAAGTCTAGGTACAAATAGGATTCCTAATCATGTAGCTGGTACGCTACTAACAAGTGTTTACTCAGGCGATATCGTCGCTTTCACAATCTCATCTACCATTCAAAAACTCGCCGAGTATTATGTGGAGCTTATTTCCAACAAAATGAATGAATGTCACTTACTTGGGAATATGAATAGGCAGCGCGACGATGATCTTCTTTTTCTTCATAAATCTCTTGAGGAGGAGAAGCTTCTTGGAAGCTTCGACGGTACTCTCCAGCAGAACGCAGGCCATCACCAGGAGTGCAAGCGCTAGTGCGATCCTCATGGCTCAGCTGGCGAACGCGGCTCCTTCTCGAAGAATTCTCGAGGAGTACGGAGTCGGTTGCTTTGTCCCAGACCGAGGACGCTTTGTCGCTCACTGCCACTGCGGCCTTCACCCTTCGAGCGCCGCTCTTATAGCGCGCTCTGTCGTGACCGGGTTTTGTCTTGGCGGGCGACGGCAGGCGTGAGGAGGACGCAGGCACGCACGCGCAGCTCTCCTATCTAGTCCACTGCGTATCCCTTCAGGACTGGCCGGTGTCATTACCCTCTGCGCGAACCTGAGTCTCAGGGGGCACCGCTATTCCTCGACCTCGGTAGTCTCGGCTCCGCCGATCGGCATCCGACTATGGGGTCGAATAGGACAGTCCACTGGCTCCAGTCTTGAGTTTCTATTGGTCACCCTTGGGCCAATGTATAAGGAGGCTTTAGCTAAAGCTGACATACGCCGCGGTAAGGAGGGCACCACACCCAAATGTAACTAATTGTATCCACTCATGCGAACCTTAATTTATAATCATATTTATACACATAAAAAAACATATAAATTATACATATGAAAGAGTCACATTTAAAAAAAAATCTGAAAATTAAGTATCGTATTTTTCGGGCTATAGTCTGTCCCCGGTGTATAGTCCTCATAAGCGAATTTGGGGTAAAATGTTAAAGTGCTTGATTAGGTAGTCCGCACCCGGCGCAAAGTCCGCCCGCCGTGTATAGTACGCACCTGGTGCTCAGTCGACACAAAATATTCTCATACACGGCACACCCTGACACATGTCTGCTTTCTTAGCTGACAAAGAAGCTTGTATTGTACAAAAATCATCCTCAACATACTCTTTCATTCACAAAATCCGTCACGTCTCCTTATAATTGAACGATCTTGAAAAACAAAACTCCTGTGTAGTCCGCACAACCTAATATTTAAATTTTAAACATGTAAAGTCCGCGGACTATAGCCCGGAAACTATGGTAGTTTTGTCATTGACATTACTGTTTAAATGGTTCCAGACAAACGCCAACATGTTAGGCACGTTTCATACACATAAATTTCACGAAATATTGTAGGCTGGTGTGTGCCACATCAATTTAATTAAAATATATTTCATTGCAAAATTAGCAAATACAAGTGGCATAAAGCAGTGCCATTTACATGTCATTTGACAAGCAAGGTAAAGTAGAAAACCATAAAAAACATAAAAACTAACCTGCGCGCTCTTGAATGAGGAAAAGCCATAAAATGTGGTATGTTGTGCTTTCATATGCTGTTATGGGATATAGGTCATAGGAGTCGTATAATTTTTCTTTTCAATAAATTAATGTGCTTTCGTTTTTGTTTCTTTAATATTGCCATGTAATTTTTTAAACTTATTTTGTGCTGTCAATCTCGGTTAGTGCATCACGGCAGAAAGCTTCCTGTGAGTACTCCAAGTCAAATGTCAAGTGACCAAGATAGCTTCTTTTGAGATATACTTCAAAATACCGATTGTTATAGAGGCTCTAAGTGTTTTCAGTCGAGTACCAAGATAGCTATTAATATTTGATGCGTAATATCGACGAAACAACGCTAATATACATATTACAATTAAAATTATTATCGACCCATAAGCACAGCTTCATAAATCTCGCTAAAAGTGTGATTGCCAATACTGCAATCTCTACAAGCAACTTACGCGACACCACAAGTTTCGACGTTAATGAGCACCTGTTATTTCCTGTCACATTTGCTAAATAAAAACAGCAAAAAATAGGCAAAAAAAAAACTGCAGCGCGGTTTGTGTTTGTTTTCTATTACCAATACGTTCTCCTGTTATCATATATGCCTGTTTCTGTTACCAATATGTTCTCCTGTTATCAACATGCCTGTGCCTGTTACCAATATGTTACCAACGTGTCTTGTTTTACTGTTACTAGTATGCACCGACCAGCCCACCTTCAAACTTTATTTAAGTCAGTTTTGCTTTTTGTTGCTATTGTTTTTGAACTTCATCACCACAGCGTTCATCACCTATCTCAAAAAAGCGATTCTAGAGACCACGTTATCTTAGTGATCTTTTTTGACAACCCATAAACGCTATCATAAATGACAGAATCCCATTAGGTTGAGTGAAGTGCACAACCAGTCGATGCTGCCTTCGCAATAATATAGTTCTTGCTAACCCAGTTAGCATTATTTATTTAATTTCAGTTGGAAAACTAAAACTAATTTTAATTTTAATTCTTAAAATATTACGCTGTTAGCACAATCAAATTTAAGAAGTGCTCTGTACAAAACGTGTAAAAACTGGGACCAGTATTGAAAAAAAAAAACTTTCTTTAAATGCATGTTATACGCCTATGCTTGTTTCCAGGCTTGTTTTCCCATATTAAGCTCAAGTTAATTACACATTTTTTTTATTATTTGAGTTTCACAAAGGTGAGTTTCATACCGCGCGAGATAGAAAGCATAAGGAGATTGATTTGATTTAGATTTAGCGCTTCACAACAAAAAAGCATTTTGATATTGAAATAGATTTTAATATAAAGAGCTTGCTAATCATTCCAAAACCATCATATATTCTCTCTCTCTCTCTCTTTCCTTTTCTTTGTCTTTATCTTTCTCTCTCTTCTCTTTGTCTAGATTTCACCTTTTAATCCATGCTGTTTCCCTCCATTTTTTTATGTTGTGAAAGGGTCACTACAACGATTTTCGTACTTTGCGTAAATACCACTTAAAGTGAATCCCTGGCGTTTATAACCTATGAAAGACGCGTTATTTTTTTCATCGTGCAATATTAATCACAATTAAAAAAAGCGAGCAGTGTTCGCCACCTTAACTCGCAGTTAATGATCTATGAAACACGTGTTCGTTTTTCTCCACACGGAATACGGAGACCAAGTCGTCTGCTTCCTGCGCAGGAGTTCCGGTGACGTCAGAATGACGCCGACCTCTGATTGGCTTCGATTAAAACCCTTTCAATCAAAACCAATCAGTGGGTAGACCTCAATGCTAAATGCCTTCACGTCTACCCACTATTTTGTCTTTTTTATTTGATTTTTGATTTGATTTGATTTATTTTGCACAGATCAGGCACGTACACGGCAGCGTGCAAGGCGAAGCAGAGAGGTTAAAACCCTTACGCCTGTGCGCCTGCTTGCCTGCCGCCGTGTACATAAGAGTCACAAAATGACATCCACAAAACTAAAATAAGATGTGACAAGGAAATAAAATGATGACAATGAAGCTAAATACAGGGTGAGAAAGCTGAAAGTTTGCGCCAGTTTAGATTAGAGCGCAGTTCAGACCCGCAACCGAGTAGGACGGAGAGAGGCAAGACCGGCCCCCAAGCCCCCCGCGACGTTCTAGGACCAGCTCCGCAGCAGTGCATTCGGTCCCAAGACGTCGCAAGAGGCCCAAAAGGCCCGGCCCGGCCCCCCCTCCCCGCCCCACTCCACCGCAAGTGTGTGAGCGGCGCCTAACCCTGGCTCGAAGACATTTGTCTTGCGAAGAATTTACAGAGAGCCTGGGACTCCTCAGGTTCCTTGGGCAGAGGACTACGGGCAGCCAATGGCATGGTCAAAAAGTCCCTGATAGCCGCAGGCAACAATGATTCGCTGTGTCGCACAGCCAATGAGATTGTGGCGCTCTGACCTGGAGTCGATTACATGCCGCCAATTTTACCACAGCCATACGGGTGTAGGAACAAATGGTCCCGGAACTAATGGTCCGGGAACTAATGGTCCCGGAACAAATGGTCCCGGAACAAATGGTCCGGGAACTAACGGTCCCAAGTCTAGGATAGGAAAAAATGGTCCCGTAAGAAGATTGTTTTGAAACTAAGATATACCATGCAATATACTTCATCCGTTATGCAATCAGTGATTTCGTGGTGGAATGAAGGATCTCGTCTATATTTTGAGGCCGGTTACTTCGAAGAAACTGGTCGGGTATTGAACTTAATTTTATTCAAAATCATCAGAATATTTTCGAAATGAATACTGTCCAACAGTTATCTCCTAACTGTTAATTTAGTGACCTTATTCGATATTATAGGAGTTATTACTATTTTCATATAAGGGCTTTAGAATATTTATATCAGTCGGCTCAATTGAAACGAAAAATGAGTACCCCTAGTCATACTGTTAAAGCGGGTCCATATCAAATGAGCGAATGACGCTTTAGCGAACAGCGAGATTTGAGCGAATCGACGTTTTGGCGAATAGCGAGGGCGCGTGTTAACCCCCCCCCCTCCCCGCGCTGCGCTTACGCCGCTTAGCGGCGACAGTCTGCGGCGCCGCTCATTGCAAAAATGTGAACCCACTTGGCCCGCCCGTAAACGCCACTTCCCGGCGGCCGACTATTCGCTAAAGTGTCATTCTGTGAAACGTGGGCGTTTGCTAAAACGTCATTACGAAGTGAGTGCCTCCCCTGTTGAAGCCATGAAACTCGAATTACTTTCATCTCGTCATGACGCGTGATGGTAGCACACATAACGAGCGGAGCTCGATGCCTTTATAGGTGCATTAGGTTTGCATAGCGGAAAACATTTCTGAGCTTCTCGGGAAAATATAAAAACCGGTTCGAGTTCATGCAACCGGCAGCCTCGAAATACGGAGCTTTTCTTATAAATTGGAAACCATAAAATGTTTACCGGCGAGTGTTATTGGATTTTATTGGATTTACCCGAAAACGCAAGAACCACATTGGCGATATTTATCTGGGACCATTTTTTCCTAGTTTGTACTTGGGACCATTAGTTCCGGTGCCATTTGTTCCGGGACCATTTATTCCGGGACCATTTGTTCCGGGACCATTTATTCCGGGACCATTTGTTCCGGGCATTGTTCCTTTCAACCACGCACTGGGGTTGGCGAAGCACAGGACACGCGCTGAGTTTCAGACATGGTTATGGTTCGGCTATTGTCGTCATTGCAGCGATTGGGCACGAGCCGCTACAGCGAGATGCTTCTGCGAGCCCAAATCGAGTGCTCACGCAATGCTCGGGTCCAATCTGTGAGCCGCATTCAAATATCGTCACTGCGGGGGTAGTGCGACCCCCAGTTACGTCATCAAGTTTTCCGAAGGAGCGATTGAATCAAAACGTTCGCTTTTATCCTTGAACTTACACCGCAACAAAGGAGTTTCTTGGTAAGCGACGTTGCGTGCGAGTATACTTGGGTCCCACTAGTGCCAGTAAGCTCCTGTAAAGTGAAAAACATTCCAAGCTAATACCGTTGCACGGCCTCTTTCAGTTATTTCATGCAAATGAACTATTTATTGGCTGATTTTAGGCTCTATTTTTTTTGTTAACGTGCGCAGGTATATATATTTTTCTATAGGTATATTTTTTTTCTTTTTAGCTCTTGCACCGAACGAATCGATCTGATAACCTAATAGTTTATTGGACACCATTTTATGCTAGCATACGTTTTTCTCTCATATACATTTTTTTTTCCTTCGAAGAATGTCAAGGAACGCTCGACCTAAAGACAAGAGGAACATTCCTGGCCATCCCTCAGTTTTTCCGCGTTGCATACTTTCGTCTTTTCGCTTTTAACCTTTGGATACGCTTCGTTCCCGCGTCTTTCTGCGACATCTTTAGAGGAAAAAGACGTTTAGGCGGGCAACCGTGGTAGAAGTCAGCGACTTTGAACTTTTAGACCTCCATTTGTTTTGCGACACGAATTCAGGTATCGTCCGGGCTGTAAGAGTTTATATATATATATATATATATATATATATATATATATATATATATATTATATGTATATATAAACACCAGCATAGCGCTTCGACATGCGACTTATTTCTTAATATATATAATATATATATATATATCGATAGTGCGACTATATATATATATATATATATATATATACCCATATTCATGATATGTATATGTATATATAAAAAGAAATATATATATATGAGAAGAGTCATGATCAGTTGGCCAATTAACTAAACATTTTAAGTGCTGCATTAATTATTGATTTTACGAGAAGAGTTGCAATTGAGTCTGTCGGTATTAAAAGAAAACTAATCAATAGAATGTGTCAAAAGGCATCGCGATTTCAAATATTCATCAATCTTTTCTTTTTGCGTTTTTCTTGCTCAGTTTGGACCCCGCCAGCAATGAAGCGTTGAAGGGTGACGTACTTGCTACGAGCACTTCGTCGTTATCTCTGGAAGCTGTCCTTCGTGATCCCACCAGTGACACACTACCGAGATACGGACGACGTTCCCGCCACGAGTAGGTCACTGTAGGCAGAGGTTGCGGCGCTCCTTCTAAATCCAGTTTCCAAACAGGCGATAAAAACGTAAAAAAAATATTGATGAACATATCGAAGCCCGTATTATTTATGATACTTTTATAAATTGGTCTTGCCTGCAATAATGACTACCTTCAAAACTACAAATGGAAAGTGGCCCACAACTAATAAAATTTAATTTAATTATTTTATTTAATTAGCCGACTAATCGTGATACTTTTTGCCCCTTCTAATATCCGCCGAGCCCGATAAACATGCAGCGAAGACAGCGTCCCCCCGCAGGTCACCCCATTCGTTTTGTATCTGTATTAAAAAAAAAAATCCTCCTTTATGAGACATAGTGCGTGGAAAGAAAAATATTTTAATAGTTGGATGGGGTAAAAATAAACTGGCAAAAATCTCCAGTCGGGACCAGGAATTGAATTAGCAACGCCCGTTTATTGTAGGGCACAAAGCTGTACCGTCGAGACCTGTTATAGCGAAGTTGGTTATAACGAAATAGCGGCTACAGCGAAGCGATCACGATTTTACATTCCCTTTTGCACTTCGTTAACCGAAGTCGGTTATAACGAAAGATTGTATCTCATAACGAAATATTGTAGGGCAAAAAGCTGTGCTGTCGAGAGCTGTTATAGCGAAGTTGGCTATAAAGAAATAGCGGCTACAGCGAAGCGATCACGATTTCACATTCCCTTTTGCATTTCGTTAACCGAAGTCGGTTATAACGAAATAGCGGATATGGCGAAGTGATTTCTAATCCCGTTGACTTCGTTAAAACCGGTATCGACAGTAATCAGTTAGACCGTCCCGGTCACTCATCGCATCCGGGTCCCCTCTGATTAGATACGTTTCATCCCGTTGAATTCATCGGTCAGATGAAAAGCGCCGAAGAGCATGCCGGGGTAGCGACAAGCCGCGGTCCCTCTGCCCGTATTTCATACAAAGGACAGTCTAGAGACGGTGTCTGAAGTGTGTTTCTTCCTTGTATGACCGTCACATTGTATGACCGTCACACTGTCCGTCGATGTGTGAGGGGCATATATGGAGCATACGTGTTTCGAACATTCGCGAGGCGTGTCCGTAGATGATTCTGTCGTAATGTTTCCAAAAAAGCTCCGTGTTTTTTGTTTTTTTTTGCGTGACATATTAGCAATGCGAATGTGATTTTGTGGAACACGTATCTAACGCATCCTTCGTGCCATCAAATGTTGTGTGCTAGGTGCCACGCGGTCGCATGTTGCCTCCAGATTCCCTGTGGATCGAATAGCTTTAGTTTTGTCGTATTTCACAAACCCGATGCACGCGTATCACTGTTAGCGTTTCCCTATATTTGTAAGCGTGCCGGGGTAGTGTAATGGCGACACACCTGTCACCGATATCCGGGGCAACCAGGTTTCATTCCCATGTCGGGCATATACACCAGCTCATGTTTACAAACAAACCGGAGCGCCCCTAGCGGACGCCACCGACGTCGCGCAAGCGCGATGGGGTGTGGGCGAGAAGCTCGCCGTCGCCCATAAACAAACCATTGGAATGGGATGTTGTCGGCGTCGGTGTGAGTCCCCGCGCTCTTTTTCGCGTTGGAATTGTTGATTCTACGTCTTCCTGGCAATGTCTGACTACTTCAGCAGCCTCAGCGAAATTAACCAACCTCGTTATGCCGGAAAACTTGGCGGAAATAATGTAAACATGCGGCGATTCATTCCGCGTGGACACCGCAGAATGGACACTAAAGCCTGATTCACATGGTGAGTATCCGTGAATTCAATCCAGAGTGCTTTCTGCCCAAGTAATCGTGGTCCAACGGCGTCTGTTTTTCCTTTTTAACAGCCCCTGTTCATGTTCTCAGACGAACCGAGCAGGCAGAAAACGCATGAAACCTGACCTTCAAACCTTACCCGACTCTTTTTGTAAAGCCCCAGTCGCGGCGTTTTGACGAGAAGGCAGGTTTTTGTCCGGTTTCTTTTGAAGTTACACAGGAATGCACCTGCCCCATGGCGGCTTCCGCCCGCAGCCCCAGACCGGAAGTGCGACCGACGCGCCACCACCGCGCCGTGACGTAACAGAGATGAGTTCGTGTATACGTTTGTGTTTTGTTTGGAAATATATAAAACAAAATAGTTCGATTAGTACGGTTGACACGGCTACATATCTGGATTGTTAACACTCAGAAAACTCCAATCAAAGCTGTTCTACAAAAAAAATGAAAGACGTGTACAACTACCTGTAATGCCAAATTAGAGCGCAGCTCTTGAGGGGAGGAGGGGAGGATACGGAGGGGATGGTATGCCGGCCTCCTCATCCGTACCCTCTCCTCCTCCCTCCTCATCTACTCCTCTTGTGCTCCTCGCCTTCTCCTCCTCTCCCTCATCATTTGTTCTCCCCCTCCTCCTCCTCATCTTCACTCATCCTCCCCCACCCCTCCTCCCTCCCGTGCGGTTCATTTAGGAAAACTCTCCTTAATGCAACGCGCGCGTCACCGCGGTGCATTATGGGACGTTTTTTATAATGCACCGCTCGGTTACGCCGACACCGACGCCGCTCAACCCGGAAACGGGCCCCTAAGAGCTTTGCTCTAAAAGCACAAATTGGGAATGAAATAGCATGGATGCCGTCATGGGCTGGTTTTATGGGTCAGGCTTGAAGAAAAACAAAAAACAAATGGTGGGGGTGCGGAGGGGGCGGGGGAGGGATCTGATAACTCGGACGAAGCGTTACCCAGGTCTATATTGTCGAACTACTAAATGTCATGCTACCAAAAATAAATATATTTTTTAAAGTTGGTGCATAAACTTTTTTTATAAAAACTAAGCTGACCTTGGAGGTTGGGAGGGGAAGGGGTATCTCGACCCCTCCCCCCCCCTTTAAATCTGCCCTTGATGGCTGGCAGTTGTCTGTGTGAGCTCCTATTGCCGCAGAGCCTATAGATATCGTTTGGGATAAGTAAGTACTTACTTCGTTGCGCATAACTCACTTTCTCTAGAGCGCAGCTCTTAGGCGCCCGTTTCCGGCTTGAGTGGTGTCCGCGTCGCCGTCGGCGTAACCGTGAGGTCACGTGACTCCCTCCAGAGGTCACGTGCCACCAGGTTACGTGACCGTGAGGTCATGGGGGTCATTGACGTCGCGTGACCCCCCCCCCCGAGGTCACGTAACCCCCAGGTCACGTGACCATCCCAAGGTCACGTGACCCCCCCCCCCGAGGTCACTTGCCCCCCCCCCAATACCCTTCCCTCCTCCTCCTCAAGAGCTGCACTCCAATTCGGCGTTACAGGGAGTTGTAAACGGCTTCCACTTTTTTCTTTTTGCTTTAAGAATAGACATACGGTTTAGGAATTCATTACCTTTCAACAAAAGTCACTAAATTTGTCAGTTTTAGAAAGAAGTGAAGCCCGTGAGAAGCGTGGAAGTCCGCAAAACTTACCGCTTGGGCTACAAGCACAAGGCTGGCGGAGCGAAAACGCGGATAATAACAGACGAAAAAAAAACACACAAAAAACACGCGATTGCGTCGATGTTGGACGCAATTTGCGGGGTCCAGAAAGACGAAGCACGCGTTCCGAGTTCCAGCCCTTTGCATAATGCACTGATTTATCGGTTTCCGAAAATATCCAACAACCCCATAATTGTAACTAAAACGTTCATTGCTATTAAATAATAAGGTAATTATTCAAAAACTAGCAAGACATAATTACTTGAAACGCTATGCACCTAAATATATAGGCCCAATACCAATGACCAACGCGGTATCACTTTTATTTCTTATGAGATACGTAGCTTTTATTTTAATTTCGTGGGCTTTTTTTAGCAATTAGTATAAAAGAGAGAAAGATAAAAATAAAAAATGAGAGAGAAAAAAGAGAGAACGAGGAAGATATGTGTGCACATAAAAGAAATAAAGACAAAAGAGAGAAGAGAAAGAAAAGAAACTATTAACGAGGTAAATAGAAAAGGAGAAAATAATAAAATAGTAGAAAAGCTAAAATTAGAGAGATAGATAGATTTATGTAGGAATAATAAATTTATGTAGGAATAATCAACACAATCATAAAACAAGACACGCCGGTAACGTGGTGCCTCTGCATATTCCCCTAGTTCTAGTCACTATTTGTGTCTACAAGTTACCACTCGAGATGAGGGTGCCAGAGCCGTTTCAAGGCGGCACCAAACTCAGCTCTCTCTCTGACAGCGTCTCGAGTGACTTGGGATGAGAAGATGATTTGTGTGCGCGTGGCGGGCGGGAAAGCGTGGACGCACCTGGAAGATGTAGCTCTCGTCGAAGACCGGGTTGCACGTCTTCTTCTTGAACTTGGTTTGCTGGTAGCGTCGCTCATCCGGCAGCAATTGAATCCTGACGGTGAATAAGAAAATCAAAGGGGTTTTTAACGCAAACTAATGTGTCCACCCTTGACTCCGAAAAAAAAATTACAAACAATAATATTTTTTTTCCCGTCATGTTGATGCGAGGAAGAGGAAAGAGTTGTGCTTCGCCGCATAATGACCCTTTGAAAGGGAAAGCCAACTCAACAAAGACGCGTAATAAAAGACTTCCCTTTTGTTTTGCTTTTTCATGAGCCCCCCACCCCCCCCCGACGAGGCCGTGCTTGAATCACGGCGCACTTACAGGGACGATCCGCAACACCATCGGTCGACAAAGACCCTCTGGATGACCCGGAACCAAGGCTTTCAAGCATTTGCCGAAATTACCAACGTCAATGGGTCTTCGTCTTTTTCGTCTTTTAACATCGAGAGAAGCTGCTGCTGCGACGACATAAACCTCCGGGCCAATGGCAGGGGCTGTAGGACGTCATCTTCATCGAAGCCAACAGCCATTACAAATCACACCAGGATCCCGCCGGTGAGGCAATATCGTCACTTCACCGCGGCTTTATTCTGTCTCCGCACGCGAGCTCGCGTGGCGGAGACAGAATGGGACTGACCAACGCTACCATCACCTAATCGTGTCTCATTAAACATCGTCATCCATATTGCCCAAACCCGGTCTCCAGCCTGTCCGCCCCCCCTCAACCCTTAACAAACTACGAGATGATCGAACGAGAGACGCGTTCTTCAGCCTGTTTTCTGTCTATAATCAAAAATCTACTCTTCCATAAATTGACACGTTCTGACTGTTGCGGCTCGGTCATAGACGGAAGACCAGGTATTAACGAAGTATTTTATCACGGCGAATGACAAATTTAGCTTTTTTAGAACAACCGTTTTGCTTTCTTTTGACGTTTCAGACGTACAAGGGAAGCGGGCCAGTAGGCACTATTTATTACCTGGCTGATTTGTTTGTTTTTTGTTGATGTTGCAGGCGCCGCAGGTTGTATTGAATTATGGCTCAGTGAAAAATCAAATTGCCTCCACATAGCACCTCCCCATAGCGCCAGGACAAGCGTATCAACTGCGCTTGACATTGTGGGTTGCTAAAGCTTGGCTATGTCAGATTATACGTTTTATGTTTATTTTCTAACCGAAAACCAACCGCCTAATTCGAATAGATAACATCTGGGACACATTTCTTCTTAAGGCTGCATAGCGTGGGCAAAATGGATTGAACGCACTTTAAACTGACCACATAATTCGGTTTCTTAACTTATTGCGCTCAGATTTACTATATGGGTGCTCGAAGGTAGGTCATTCATAAATTAAGGGTATGAATACATAAAAACTCAAAAGTAAAAAAAATCATTTTTTTTAAATCATCAAAAAATTATTTTGGGCTATTCTGGCGTTTACTACGACTGAAAAATGTATGACACGGAAAGAAAATAGAATTGGCGTACCTATTCTTCACTTCATTTTGTTCAAATAAGCACCACAGTAACACAAAGTATGTTTATGTATACATGCAAAATATAGTGAAAATATTGTTTTTTCTTTTCCGTGATTTACTCAGATGAGCCAATTTTCCCACAATATTAAAGAAAGCTTCCACCCCCTTCAGGCACCGCTGTAGGAGATCTGAGTGCGATAAGGTAAAAAAAAAACAATTTATGTGGTCAGTTTAAAGTGCGTTCAATCTATTTCGCCCACGCTGTAGTTGGTGGCAGCCTAAGAAAGCAAAACCCGGCCAGGTTCTTCCACCTTATTACTGCTGCGCAATCCAAGCGACTGCGGACTTAGCGAATCAAAACGCCGTTGAACGGACCCAAAGCAAGAAGACGCGAACATAAAAAACCACATCTTTTGTTGTTCAGGGCCCTGTGCTACACGGCGGGACTAAGCGGAGCAGGAAGTCCGGGACATCGCCGTTGTCTGTGATGGGTCAGGGGCGCGGCGATGACCAGTCGCACACGGCGGCGTCGGCCTACAATAGGTGACGTAGGACACGGAGCACTACGGCCTCGGTGTACCCGTACTTTGCTTTCTCAGAAGATAGAGCACAGTCGAGGATAGTAGACACACAAACACGCACGCAGAGACTAAAAGCGGAAAGTCTCGCTTTACTGCGTGTGCTTAATTTGATTTGTCGTCGATAACGCGCTCGCACAGAGACACAAAGAACGCCATGACGTTGCGATTTTGGGGCTGCTTGTTTGGCCCCGTCGGCTCGTAAAGTCGGGGTCACGCCGCTCACGCATCGTACAAAAAACAGTCTGCGAACACAGGCCAGCGCCATAGAAGTGGTTCGAACGAACACGAGTCGATCACCGCCATATCCGTGGTTCGAATGCCGGGTGCCAAGTTTTCTCCTTGGAACTTGTTGCCATGCGGCATTCGAAATACGGATCTCGCGTTGACTGACGTTCGAATTTGTATGCAGACTCTCTTGTACGATGTAAGCAGTGTGACACCGGCTTGAAGTGGGTGGCGCTTCGACTTAAAGTGAAACGAAGCATAGGAGTTGTCACTACATCCTGAAAAAAAGTTAGAGCGTCTAGTTCCAGCAGAACACTCTCCCTGCCACAACACAAACTGTTTCTTTTTTTTAGGTCTACAGATATTTTTGTTTGTGGATTCGCCAAACTCCGCTACAGATTGTAACGGTTGGCTCTCTCAAATGCTTTGCGGAAAAGAAGACACTCCGTATTTCATAAGTCACGGTTACGCTACTAATACATCATACAAAAGACAGTCCGCAGACGCCGTCTGAGGCGGACTTCTTTCATGTATGACGGTCAGATTGGTCATACAAAAGACTGTCTGTAAACATGTTAGAAGCATGCATGTGTATGAAACAAACATGCTTAGAACGTGCATGAGGCGTGTGCGCAGATAATTCTGCCAGCGTGTTAGCAGCGAACACTGTGGCTTTAGAGCGCGCATTCTGCCCCATCGAGTTTCACACGAGCTGCAGCAGCAACCCACCTGACGAAAGGGTCGCAGCAGTTGACCGATCCGCACACCCTGGAGGGCAGGTTCCTCGCTTTGAGCACTCTGAGCTCGAGGCTTTCCCTGGCGTCCTCGTAGTGGAGCGCGAACCACAGGCGGCCCCGGTGGCTCTCCGGGAAGGAGCGCTCCTCGCCGTCGTCGGGGCCCCCGAAGGCGCCGTCACCCGACGACACCCGGTACAGCTCGGGGTTCAGACCGCCCAGCAGAGAGGTCGCTGTAGAAAATAAAGTGTATACACATTAGAGTTTTTTTTTTTTGTATCTCTCCCTAGTTCGGCTCCGCCATAATCACTCGATGAATCCGTTTTCCAGTGTTTGTTCTTTATATGTACGATATATAAGTTCCTATGATATTCAGGGTACGAAAGAACGAAAAAAAAAGTTTCCCACACTCTAAGAAATGCCTGCGCGTCTACTTACCGGCAACGACACTCGAAGAGCCAATCTCTGACATCTACGAAATGAGCTCAGCAAATGATAAGGCAGGACGTCTGTTCAGACCTCGAAATTAAGTCTGCGCTGTGGCATTACGCACTGCAGGCCTGACGTTTTCCATTGGGTAATGCCACAGCGCGCAGACTTCATTTTTAGGTCTAAACGGATGTTCCGCCTCAGCACTCGCTGAACTGATTTCGTAGATCGCAGAGATTGGCTCTTTGAGTGTTTTGCGGGTGACTAGCACAGGCATTTCGCATGCTCGAGAGCTGTTTATACATAATTAGAGCAATTAATTTTAAACTTTTGTGCTGTAACTGACAGCCCAGGCAACTCAGAGCATGGCCTGTTCCAAGCGTCTCTTTACCGCTGCGTAACCAGTGAGCTTGCTGCGGTAGCCGATAAGAAAGCCAAACAACGAATCACGTAGCAAGACACATAATTAGCCACGTCCTACGTTTCTTAAGCTATCATTTGCTATAGAAACTTGTCTAAACGACATTCTGACAAACCATAAGAGGGTTCACTTTATCCGGGCGTACAATGCGATACCACTATCAATAGGCGGCTCGCATTTCTTGGCCACGCGATGGGCGAGCGCGGTGTCTTGCTGCGTCACTCTGTACCAACTTCAAAGACATATTGTTTATTCTCCTTGAACTGTGTGCCATTAAACACTGAACTTGGTGGTGCCGTTTGTACTTCACCTTCAGGTTGCATAGTATAGAAATTAACGGGTAAAGTTTTGTTATGTGTCAACATTTTCGGAAATAGACGTTTGTGCACCGCTGTAATTTGTTTTCCTCGAAATGGCGTTTAATAAGGTACCTGCTGAGCACGAGAAGAGTTTCCAGTGCAGTTCGATTGTAAGTCCGTATTTAGTAGCTTTAATCACGCAGTGTTGATTCCACGCCATGTCATGCTGAAACTGGCAGGAGCAAGAAATCGGTCGCCGAACCATTCAAAATATACTTTGAATTTTTAGAGCGCAGCTCTTATGCACCCGTTTCCGGGTTGAGCGGCGTCGCCGTCACCGTCGGCGCAGCCGCGCGTTGCATTAAGCGCGAAACACGTCAAAACTGTCCGATCCGACGTGCGAATTGCCGGAACGACGTTCGAGGGAAAGGGTTTTCGTAGCACCGGAGAGCGTCGAAAACCCTCTCCTCCGAACGTCGTTCCGGCAGTTCGCACATTGGATCGGACAGTTTTGACGCGCAGGTGTTTCGCGCTTTACGGGACTTTTCCCATAATGACGTCACACGTGACGTCTCGTGTGACGTCACGTGAATGAATGGGACGTCACGTAGAATTTAGCGGAAAAGTTTTTCCGCTAAAGTTGCCGAAAACATTTTTTTGTGAAATTTAGCAGGGAAATCGACGTCACGTGATTTCAACACATATTCAATTTTCCCGCTAAATTTAGCGGGGAAATATTTTGCTAAATTTTCCGCTAAGTTAGTGGGGCAAATGTTGGTAAATTTCCCGCTAAATGGGAGGGTAGCAGGAGAGAAGGAGGGCAGGACACGGAGGGGGAGGAGGGGCATACCCTCTTCTCCGTTCCCTCCTCTCCTCCTCCTCAAGAGCTGCGCTCTAATTCGGCCTTACAGAGAATTGTAAAAGTCTTTCATTTTTTGTACTAACAAGGTGGGACGAAAATCAATTGTCATTACAAATATTGTGGACATTTGAAAATGACAAAACCTTTTATTTATTTATTTATTTTTTGCGATGAAGTGTGCCATTTTTTGTTATACTGAGGGAAATATATATTTTCCTGATTGTGGGATTACACTTTCAATTTTAATACATTTCTTACGTATAAAGAGGGCATTCAAGACACTCCATTGTTCCATCATCTTTTGTAGCGCGTCAGCCACTGACGCAAGTGCCGTAGATATTGCGCAGAACAGTTGAGCCAACACATCTAGATAATTGAACGTGATTGAAATTTTTAAAGCGTGCTTTCCAAGGCCTCGGACAAAGCAGGCGCCCCACGTGTAAGCTGATGATGAAAGCGCGAGCTTCGCACTTATGCTGAAAGGCGAATATTTGATTTCCCAAAACTCGGAACGCATAAAACGCTTTTGGAAAGCAGACGAACTGATTATGCGATCGTAGGACGCTAGGACAAAAGATCCGAACCTCGATTCCGCGCTCCTGTTATCTTAGTAGTGGGGCCGTAGAAATTTTGCCGTTTTCCAAGTTATACTGAAATAACATGCGGATGATTAGATGGCGGACCATTTCGAAGAGAGTATTGCGGATAAAGCTGTATATGGTCACTGCCAAATTAGGAATTATATTTACGCTCGGGATTCACGACGCTCATGGGTTTCTTTTTTCTTTTTAAGTTGGCAGCGTCCGTGGCTGTGGCACGTGTGTCTGATAGGTTCTATCATGTATGCCGACACTGAATTTCTACGCCGCAATAGCTGAATGCTTCCATCGCTTTACCACCCATGCAAAAGGGGCTATCCGCTGAGCTGTCAATGCGTGAACGGCGTTTGATAAACCGTATTTGATCGAATAATATCTTCGCTGTTTATGAAAATAAAAATGCCTGCGGGTCTGCTTTCTCGCGGAGCACGGGGATAGGGAATCACCGCTATCGGCAGAAAAAATGGCGGCAATTTACGGGACAAAGAAAACGTCTTCGTGAGAAAATGCCATCTTCTCACGTCGCATTTAGACGAAGAACCGCGTTCTCAACCTCATTATTCGCTACGATACTTTTTAATATTATTATGCGGAACGCGATGATTGACTGAATGTGTGTTCTGCAGGAAAATAGACTCAAAATTCTTGTTAATAAGAAGTGCGGCTGTTACTCGAGCAAACACGGTATCGTCAGGGACGGAACAATAGAGAGTTTTAAGGAACCATTTTTACATATTCGATACGGTAGGACTCCGGTACGAACTGCGCATCTGCGACTCTTCTGCAGTAGCGCATGCGCAGTGCGTACCTGAGGGCCCATAGTACTGTACCGGATGTGCAAAAATGATTGCCTCAAACTTTGTAATGACGAAGGAACGTAAAAACCGAACACGAAATTTGAACGAGGCGAACTTGTGTCTACAAACTCAAAGAGAAAGGTTCCAGCATCTTGCATCATCAACGGAGAGGCGAACTATCCTGCCGAACGGGCGTCTTAACCGCTACTTTTATGTATACACGTGGCATGTTCTGGAACGTTCGGAACACCAAAACACACGATGTCGGCCGAGAATGACCTGTAACTTTCAGAATAGCGGATATTTTTAGAATAAAATACTGGGCCAAGCGAGGGATCGAACCTCGTTCCTCCTCGTGGAAGCCGCTTGCGTTGCCAACTCCGCCAAGCCCACGTCAATATAGCACACACCAAAATAGATTCTGCTAATGCTCATAACGCTTTTCACAACCTAGTGAGAAAAAAAAATTGTCGGATCGCAGAAAGCGAGTATTGAGATGGTTTATAAGGCTTCTTAAAAAAACAAAACAAAAAACAAATTCCGTTTGAGGCTTTTTTTTCTTTCTTCAGCTGCGCACATTCTACACTGATTACGTCCAGCGTGTTGAATTGTAGATTCTTAAAATTGAAAACAAAATATATAAAGGACGAGGAGTTGTTCTAGTCTAGTCCTTGTCTTTCGTGTTTTTATTCTTTAAATTTTAAGTACATTCTACACACGTGCTGCTTTCGACATTATGCTGCTTCACTGCACGCTACTTCGACGTGTCCTTGTTTCTCGTTATGCCGTTCAGACGTCTCGGTGCGTGCTGTTTCATGGTATGCTACACTGAAACAAAAAGTATGTTAGTTCACTTTTCTGAAGAACGCGGAGACGCTCAGTCACGGCGAACAATAAAAGAATCGCAGCACATGTTCAAGCTTGAAATAAGATTAGACCAAAAAGGGGGTAAACGTGAAGTTTTGTAATTTTATGCAACTAATATATCCGTCGGACACGTGCTTCGACTGACACGTTGCCACATGTTATTCTAAAAAAAACACTTAAAATTGCTGACGTGTAGGAATGCGAAAGCATTCCTTCATGCAGCGCATTCCTACAAGCAGGGCGCCATGTCTCCCTATCGCACATGGTGCTGCGGCGGTAACATCACTCTCCCCCACTGCGCAGGCGCGGCGAACCTTGCCTGCTTTACCATGGCTTCCGTGACGAAGCATTGCGTTACTGTGCCTTTTCTTTGTGTTTCATTTCCGAGGCGCGTCCGCTTTGACCTTGAGCGTACCCACAGGCTTCCCTGACGAGGCATCTGCTTTGCTGTGCTTTTCTTTGTGTTTCATTTCCGAGGCGCGTCCGCTTTGACCTTGAGCGCACCCACAGGCTTCCGTGACGAGGCATCTGCTTTGCTGTGCTTTTATTTGTGTTTCATATCCGAGGCGCGTCCGCTTTGACCTTGAGCGCACCCACAGGCTTCCGTGACGAGGCATCTGCTTTGCTGTGCTTTTATTTGTGTTTCATATCCGAGGCGCGTCCGCTTGGACCTCGAGCGGCCGCGCCGGCTTCAGTGACAGAGCATCTGATATGACGCGTCGCAACCAATTTAGTTACCGTTTTTTTTCAGTTACAGACGCCGCTGGTTCCTCTTTATGGGACAGTTAATGCTTTCACATGAAAATCGAGGAATCAGCTCGTGACCTTCACCGATCGTGTAACACGTGCAACGTGCTGGTTGGACAATAGGCCGATCTCACCCAGCGTTCGGCACATGCACGCCGCCGCCATAAATTTAGTCAGCAGGAGCATAGCCTACTCTATACTCATAAAGCCTGGCACTTCGACGACGGAGCCATGGAGTGCCCGGTAGCAGATTGGAAGCGCGAGGATCTGGTAGCGCATAGCATCAAAGATTCATTTCTCGGGGAACCCGGACGTCAGCGCACAGCTTTTGCTGCGGTGAGGACCCGAAACACACTTGTTCGCTCGGGAGAAGTGTGTTTCCGCGTCTCGCCGCAGCGGAGCTCCAGTCACCTGGCTCTCCACTCAATCATTCTCTGCCGCTCCACCTTTTCCATTTCGGCGGCTGCTTCTCGTAGCGATCTGCCAGGCTTTGTCAGTATATAGGAGGCTATGGCAGGAGGCATGCGGTAGCGCGCAAAACGCCAAAGCTTTTGCCATCACGCGCAGGAAGACTGAAGTTCCCTTGATGCGTCACGGCAGCGGCAGTGTAACCAGACCAAACCAGAGTGGCGTTCTAAAGCCCGATTCACATGGTGCAATTGTGTTTGCAAACTCGCAGCTGTGACATCCGGCAAGTGTGCAGATTCCCTCAAGTTTCTTTTGTCGCACGAGTGACGTGACGTCATAACTGCGAAATCGCAAGTAAAATCGATCTACGTGAATCAGGCTTTAGTTGAACACTCGGCGAAAAAGCCAGTGAGATTGCCCATTGCCAAAATTATCCAGCGCCGCGCTGCGATTGTCCAGCGGCAAGGTAAAGTGCGGCGCTGGACAATCCCTATAATTGTCGACGTCGCCGACTTTCTTGCGGAGTTTCCAAGTTGGAGACCCGGGCTGGTGAAAGCGGTTTATCCTTTAGCTGAATTTGATCTTAAGGCGCCTGAAATCCTCGAACGGCGGGAATATAAAACAACCGGAAGCAAAAACGCACCTGCCATCTCTCCGGGTAAAAGGGGAGTAGCTTGTGCTTACGAAGAGGCCCTAGGACGGTCCAGGGGTTGAACAACGACGTCGCCGAGGCGCTTGCACTGCCCGTCTAACAAGATTAGAAGACCCGGTTGGACTGCTGCCCCGTGCGCGGCGCAGGAGCCATAAACCCGCGTGTTCACGTTCACGAAGGCTAACAGCTTCCCTCGGTGAAATATGGCTGCACTCAGGGTCCTCTAACGCCATGGCCATTAGGAGCTACAACGACCGGTCGACGGGTGTCGTCCGGCGCTGCCGTGGAGCACGCGACGCGGATCGGGAATTAGGCGACTGCGAGGCAGTGCGTGTGTTCGACGAAGTGCCTAAGTGGGCCGTATACCTGTAAGTTTAATAAGCGGGACGCGGAAGTTGAGTGGAAATGCGTCGTTCACAGAGCGACGGCGCTGGGTCCCTGAGAGCTTATGATTGCCACCGCCAGGAACGGGAGACGCCTTCAATTAACTTTTTTAAAGAAGAGTCCTGCGCATGCGCATGGCCCTTCTTACGCAGCGGCTAGTGCTCGAACTGCGATTTGCGTCCCGAAGTGGAGCTACGCTACCTCTCCTGCGTCCTCCGCGACTCCTCGGAGTCGCGGAGGAGGCTAGAGAGGTAGCGCGACTACCCCTTCTGGGCGTCAACCGTTGTGCGAGCTTTCACCGCTTGGTGTCGTCTTCACGTAAAAAATTGTCTATTGCCTATGATATGCATTCAACGTAACTTGCCTATCGTTCGGTAGCGAGGACTGCGCATCTGTTTCCCCACAGAGCACCGGGTTGTTGGTTACAATCTACCGGTACGTGCCTATCGGATGACGAGGTCGATAAAGTGTTTGACCCCAAAAATGCTATCTGCGCCGTATCCTTGGCTTGCGGAATGACAGCTTTGCTCAATTCCTTAAATTTTTGGATCACGAGAGACTTCACATTAAAAAGCAATAATAAAAGGCAATAGGTCATTTGCTCCACGGAAATTGGGATGTATTTCGTGAGACCTTACTTTAAACATGAGCAGAAACTGAGAACAAACCTTAGTCTCCGCCAGTCAACATTGGCCTCGGGCCGGCAAAGACATGGCTACCACATGGTTTGAGTGGTCACGTGACCCTCTACGCTACGACGGGCGGGATAAGGGTGGGCGTGTGCAAGGAGCAAGTGTCGTCTGCACCACGGTCTTCACCACGTTTTGGCGTCTACGATATCCGACGACGTCTGCACAACTACGGCATCAGTCTCCGCACGTAGGGGGAACGAAACTCCAAAAGACAATTGGGAGTTTTCGTAGACCGCATTTCCCCCTCCGCGAAGCCATCCGCAACAAAAAGCCGCTACTGCGCCTGCGCGCCGATGGCCTTGGCTGTAGAGTTCCGGCTCTCGTAGCGGGTTGCGGAGAGCGTTGCGGGACGGCGAAAACGATCTACGAAAACTGCCTAATAATCACAGCTGGCCAGACGTCGACGGCGGTTGGGACACGGGAGACGTCCGGACGGCTTCCTAGGCTGAGAAGCGCGCTGCGCAGATCGCGCCAATCACGCGGACACCGTTGAGCCAACGCCGAGAGGAGACGTTGCTGACGTCACCTGTACTTTTGCCCGAAGAAATAGAAACAAACGAAACGCGAAAAGATACGGTGAGAGTCCAAGTGATCTGGTGATAGTTAATCATGATGTTTGAAACTCGAGACTGGGGTGAGAGAAAAAATAGGAGTCTTTAAAGTCGAAGAAAACTGGAGAAAACTTCTCAAATGCTGCTAAATCGTTTCTTTTTTCTCTCGCTCCTTCCATACCCCCTACAGACACCATCAACCACCACTCCCGGACATGCACTTCGTTCACGATGAAACGATTGGACTCTTAGACACACATAAATCAGCCACCGAATGAACTCTTCGAAATGTCCACAGCCATTCTAGATACAATCATCACTAACTTCCCTCCCAGACATATCCTTTGTTCAAAACAATGCGACTGAGCTTTGGAGCACAAAAAGCATTAATGCCCTTTGTTCACTTTGCACGAAAAAACTACTTTTAAACCCATCCAGTCCCCTCCTTCCTCCCCCCCCCCCCCAAAAAAAAAAAAGACTATATTTTTTTTTTTTTCTTTTTTACCGCAATCTCGAGATTTAAACATCATGATAAACAAAAAGTAGCAATGTTGAGGACGTTTAGCTTAATGTTGGTGGCTACGCCAAGCACCGTAGCCTTGACGCGCGCTGTAGATGGCGCCCCAAGTCGCCCGCTGGAGTCTGTCGATTTCAGCAACTTGGCGCGTTCCAATGTTTGTCGGACCGTCTAAGAAACATTTCGACAGAACTAGGTCGTAATATTTAACCCCTGATCTTCCTATACTCCGTCTCACTAAAACCGTGCAGTGCAGCCAAAGCTACAAGGGAGAGAGCGTATCTCGACCTGTTCAAGAGGAGCGAAAGGAGCAATGGGGGAATCCCAGCCCTTCTCTCCCGTTCCTCCTTTCCCTCCTCTTGAACAGGTTGGTATCCGCTCTCTCCCCTGTAGGTTTGGCTGTATTGCACGGTTTTAGTTGGTTTTAGTGAGACGGAACATAGCTAATACTGAAGAGGACTGCATTGATTTTTATGTTTTCTTTACAAAAACAAAAATGAAGCGTTTTTTTTTTTCCATTAAAGCTAGGATAATATGTTCGTGCGAGACAGCCTTTTCTGATTCGTTCTCACGCGAATTAATTTAGACAAAAAACGAACAAATATTTCTGTAATTTGGTTGCCGTGACACTCTCTGAGATGCGTGTTTGTTTATTTCCTTTCTTTCATAACATTCAAATTGCCAACATTCCTAATGCACTGAGAAAGCTCAGCAAGCGACTAGTTAAAACATTTTTTTTATATATATAGATAAAAAGAAAGCCCGGTTGGCACTCGAGTTTTAACGTTAAAACACATGGTACAAAAAAGAAAAACGAATATTAGACGGAATTCCCAAACCGCAAAACTGCCTTCTGTGTTTTTTTTTTTTTTTTTTGGGGGGGGGGGATGTTGGGCAACGTGAAGGAATGAAACGCTTGGAATTCACAATACGTTCCCTTCTATGTTATACTCCAAATAATTTACGGCTTCTACAGAAACGACACGAAACATCGTGCTGCCAACTTTGAAAAGCTTTTACTTTTTTTTAATTCTTAATATTATTTTTTGTCATGTTAAGAGCAGCTTAGATTGTATGATTTCTGTGATGATGATCAGATGGTGTCGGAAAGTCGTCTAAAATTTGTAATATGCCGAACGAAAATATATGTCACGGCAGCGGCCGTATAAGCACTCTGAATTCAGTTCTTTTTTTAAGTGTGCCTCGATGCGAGCATGTGAAATGACATTGCAGACTTAATTTTTTTTTTTGTTTTCGTTTCTTTTTGCCGAGTTTTCGGTTCGACTCGGCGAATCGGAGCGCGCTAGTAAGTTACAGGGATAAAAGAAAAAGCGTCATTTAGGACGGAGGTAGGTCGCAAATATTAACTCTCCGAGTACTTGAAGCAATCCGACAACTTTATGTGTACCTGCGTTCTGCGAGTCGTCCGATATAAGCTCCAAAAGAGAGAAAATAACTTGCGCTTGTATGCGGAGCGCTAGGTTGGTCTGCAAGTTGGTTGGCTCCTTTTGCAGGGGTTGTGATGGCGTCAGAACGCCGAGCACTGATTAGCTCTGATTGAAGGTCTACCCATTATCCTTCAATCAGAGCAAATCAGAGCTCGGCGTTTTCACGTCACCAGAACCCCCTGCAAAAGAAGCAAACGAACTTGCGCTCGGCATATTTTTTCGCAAAGCACGCGGTGAACCATTTGCTGCGTGAATGACGACAACCAAAAACAGTTTTGGTAGTTTCTTACTTTAGAATAAAACAAACATAAAAATACGAAAGCCGCAGGTTAAAATGTTACAGTTTGACTCAAAAGTGCTATCTGTAAAGGGACAACATCCATGCTGACACGCTCTTTCATTGTCCCTGTGCAAATTAGATTTCAAGATCCCAACATTTCCTTTCTTTTTTTTTTTGCTCATTTTTTTTGTTAGTTGCAGTGATTGGCCCACCACCTGCTCTGCATGAATGTAGCTATTGCGCAGTTTTTTTTTTAGTTTAAGTTTTATTGGACAGCTCTTCGCTGATAAGCGCACGAGTTCACCGGCTCTCTTTTACGTATTTATCTTCTTTGTTTTAACCTGTTTGCGATGAAAATTTCTTTCTTCCTAGCAACGGCGTCCACAACACGGTAAAGCTAAGATCACTTAGGCGTGTCCACCTCGCGTGAAAACGGTAGTATCCCGAAAAGCCACCGTGGAGAGCGCACGTGAATGCGAGGTCGTACGTACTTGTTATTGTTTATTTCCTTCAGTCTGGCGCGGTGAAATCCACTCGCGCAGATACGGCCCCCCACCCCCCTTTTCTTCCCTCGCTTTCTACACAATAACCAAAAAAACACACACAAAAAAACACGTTTTTCGAGTGAGTAACGACAGTTGCCTGTGTAGTGCCCCTCTACAACGTGATATGGGCAACCGCAGTCGCAGCAGTGATAGTGTTTGAATGTGTTTTGCCGCAAAGAGCACTTACAAAAAAGAACAGAACACTGTTCCATGGTTGAAAGGAAGAGCTACCATTGCAGTGGTTGGTAAAGGCCTCTGTTACAAAGTAAAAACAGGCACATCAGAACTGCAAGAAAACAAAACAAAAGCGCTCTCTCAAAAATGTTGTTTGCGGATTTTTTTTTATTTATTTTTTTAAGGGGGGGGGGGGCGTTTACATTGATAAAAATAAAACGGGACAAACATTATATCCTTATTTTTTCTAACGTCAGTAAATTTGTGTTTCTATTGAGTTCTCTTGTGTCGCCATTTACTCTCTGGAAATTTGGGAACGGTCTCTCTTTTGCAGTTGTTATTGCAGTAACAGACTATAATGCAACTTCTATTCGTTTCGTCATTTGCATCAAAAAAGCTTTTCATGTGTCATTGTGTGTCATGGGAAACGAGCCGACAGATACTTTTTTCATATCCAAAACCGATTCATGTGTTGAAGCATTGTGCTCTTGTGACGTCAAAAATAGTAAATTATAGATCATAATTCTGCACGTAAATGAAGAATCCGGCGAAATGCACGAGGCATTTTAAGAAGTCATATGCACGTTTCAAACGCGTATCAAGGGCCAAAGGTCCTTCGTAAATGTATATCAAAACTAGGCCCTAAAATAAATCCCGTCCATTGTGTGATGCACACATAAGCTTCACGTGCGCTGGATCTCTAGAAACGCGCGAATGCACGAAGAATATCTAATGAATAAATTGAAAACAATCGCTCTAAGTGATTGTTTGATGGGTGATTAGCGCTGAAAAGCTGCATAGTCAGAGTGAATATCACTGAAAGCATTATACTCTGTTTCCCATCGCCGTGATGGTGCACTTTTGGCACCGTTTAATTGTCTCGATCGGGTCGAAACTTCGGCCGCGCTACACTCTAAAAAAAGCCCGTGCGTCCGCTTTCCCGCACAACACTTGGAGAGCCAATCACCGCAACTTACGGTGGCAGCTCAGCGAATGACGATGCCGAAACACATGTTTAGACCAAAAAACGCAGTCTGAGTTGTGACATTAAGCAATGCAAGCGTGACGTTTTGCATTGCTTAATGTCACAACTCAGACTGCGCTTTTTGGTCTAAACATATGTTTCGCCATCGTCATTCGCTGAGCTGCCGCCGTAAGTTGCGGTGATTGCTCTCCAAGTGTTGTGCGGGAAAGTGGACGCACGGGCTTTTTTAGAGTGTAGGACTTAGAGTGAAACGAAGTATGCAACTGGCCTTTCGGGAAGCTCTCGAGCAACACAGGGAGGCCGACTCGACGTGTCGTCGACACGAGATGCGTCGATCGCTGACGTCAGCGGAGCCGTGTTCCCGGGCCACTTGGTTTCATCGGCGCAAACTGTTCTCCCGCGTGTAGTAGGCGACGTCAGAGATGACGGCGTCGCTGACGATCGATATTCGCGGCAACTCGGTTGAAAGGGGAACTGGCGTCGCGGCACCCGGCCTGGCCGAAGGCAAATGCGTCACAAAAGACTGGGCTAATAAGGCGGATTAAATAGCCTACCCCCAATCGGTGGTTTTCGTCGCTCAAAGCGATCTTTACATCCGAAAGTTTCAATCATGCGCGAGCGTGGATGCACGTGTGTTTTAACAGGATGGAAACTTGGAAAGTCTTTTTGCGTGGATCCCGATAAACTTCCGATTACGAATCGCTAACCCATGAGTGGCTACTTTTAGTCAGTAAATTAATTTATTAGTAGGATAAAAGTGAAGGTTAATAAATTTTCTAAAGTATGACATATATATACATGGAAATGCAAAGTTTTGGGGGCAAAAATGTAACTCTTGTTAAATTAGTCGAGCACTGATGAGCTGCGAGCGACAGCGCAGCTACACGCGCTTCATGTTCTGGATTCTTCAGCAGTAACTATAGGGTGTATTCACTGGCGGCCATATCTGTGTGCGCTATTGCTGAGCACGTGCTGATGGCTAGCCTCCACAGTTATTTTGTAACGTGCATCCCGCACCATCCAGATTGCCGGTCTTGGCAGCCTATTAATGTGAGCTCCTTCTGAGCATGCGCTCTAAACAGTGACCTCAAATATGGCGGCCAGTGAATTGGCCGCTATTGTAAAAAATAAATCTTACACAAAGCGCCCTTTGAACGTGCGTTTGATACGGCCCTATTTTATTGAATCTTTTGTAAAGACAACACGAGCGCGTGCAGTGCGCGCACATGTTTCCAGAACGCTATTCTATTATTGGGTTAGTTGTTATAATGCTTTAGTGCTGGTATCTGTATATAGCCTAATACAACCTTTTTTTACGGGCACGTTAAAGGCCTTGGGCTGATGAAAGGAGTAGCGAAGAGAACAGAAAAAGATGCATAAACGTTTTTCACTGATATTAGGGTGTAAGCTAATAAGTACATGTGAAGTAATAGAAAAGTGCCAGATATGCAGATATGTGTTACTGTTCTTGTGCTTGGTTAATACTTTCGGCTTTAGATAGTCTCAGGTGCTTTATATTTTTAGATATTCGTGAAAAAAATAAAAAAAATTAAAAAGTTCGGTGTTGTGTACTCAAATTATGACGTCACAGAGGCTTAAGAAGTTGTCAAGTAATTAAATACAATATATTGAGTTCGATAGCGACGAAAAAAATACCCGTGACAACCCCACATAAAGGTCCACTATGACTCATTCATTGGCTGAGAAATGAATCGGCGACTAAAAAGTATTCAGTTAATTCGTAGATTAATCAATTAATTTTGCAGCCTATTATTTTACATTGAAGTATTATCTATATCTTAATTAAAACACTTTAAAAAGTAAAAACGAATTGTATGTACAGTCGCCGCGGGAGTTAATAGCTCCACGCGAGCGCGCGTTTATTTCCGAGGGGCGCTCGACTGGTGACTTGCAATAAAACTAAAGATGACGTCAGGCCAAGTCCATGCGGAGTGGACGGGGGAAGCCGCTCAATTCAAGGGAACCGTTGCTATCATCTGCCTGCGGGTGAGCGTAGGTCGAATGAAAATGGGAGATGATTCTGCAGAAGTTAGAAAATACGACGTATTTCCTTCTCTCGTTTCAAACTGCCGTGTCATTCGTGCTCGGCGATCTTGACTTCTGCAGAATCATCTTCCCTTTTCATTCGAACTACACTCAGCCGTGTGGACGTGCGGGTGATAACAAAGGTTCCCTTGAATTGAACGGCTTCCCCGTCCACTTCGCATGGACTCGCCTGACGTCATCTCTAGTTCTATCGAAAGCCGCCAGTCAAGCGCCCCTCGAAAAAAAACGCACGCTCGCGTGGAGCTATTAACTCCCGCGGCGACTACATATACTTTAACACAGAGTTTTCAGTGGGTCACCCACATTAGCTTACAGAGAAAGCAAAGTGATTCAAGAAGATGGAAACGTTTCATCTAAGACTGTAAAATTGAGCAGTTAACCGAGTTACTGATCGAGCGATGCGTTAACCGCCAAGTAATTATAAAAGAAAAAGCTGTCTAGATAAATAACCTATATCCGACTTGCTTAAATTTTACTTCGTACCTGGCAATTTGACGTCAGTAAAAGAAAATATATACAGTTCTCTCAGCCTTGCCCTTTACTACTGCCGTCAACCTTTACATTTCAATGCACGCCAAAACAAACCAATCAACGAACCGGCTTTATTAATTTGGGATTGCCTGGAGCTGAGCTGGTTAGTTCGACATGTTTCTGAAGGTTTCCAGCTGAACGTAGAGGGGAAAACGAAGAAGGGGAGAAGAAAGGAGAGAAAAAGATACGCACATCAGCAGCTGTGTGTCTCTTTTCTCCCCTTCTTCGTTTTTCCTTCTACGTTCAGCTCGAAACCTTCGGAGGCTTCATTAAGACGTACTGTTAATTTATTGTATCGCCACGGCTTCGCTAATTGCAACACTTGTCCACCCCCCCCCCAAAAAAAAAAAAGGAAAAAAAGTAATATGTTTATAAACATATATATCTGGTTTTGCCATACTTCAAGAATTGAGATTCAAATTAAGATTTATTTGGTTTTCAAAAAAGTCAAAACAAGCGCACAAAGATTGTCTGAACCCATAGCCACAGTGAGCCGGGTTCAATCGCCAACTAAATTTTACAATGCGACACGCATTTAAAATGGCAACAGAGAAAATGGATAAATTAAGTTACGTGATTGACTAATAGAAATACACTCGTGAATAAAAAAATGTTTGTTTGTGTTGTCAAACATTAGAGTTCTACCTCACATTCCTTTGGGATTTTATAAGAAATAAATGTACCCCTCAATTCAATGAGTCGTTGACCATAAGTAGTTTTACATAAAGGTAAGTTCAAAATATGACTTCCTGCAGCCCTCGTATGTCTTATAGGCGATTGAAACAAACTTAATAGAAGAGGATTATTATTTTTGTGTAATAGCATGTGCCGTCAGAGCTATTTGTAATTTGAATACTGAGCTTACAGATAACATTCAATTGATTGATATAAAGGTCTAATTTGGTCGGTTCGTGTTGTAAATGTGGTAGTTCTTAGCGCCCATTTCTGTTATCGACTAACTGGATCTAAGCATATGTCACTTCCCCAGGGCTCTAAACAATAGGTAAGATGACCATGCACAAACGCGAAGTAAATAATGCGCACTTTATTAACCTCCGAGTTGAACCGATTGACCCTTTAAATAATTTATTAAAGTTCCCAGACTAATCGCTAAAAATATTTTCATTGGGGCGAAGCCCTAGTTTTGTATTAAACATTACCACCACACTTTGTGATGTGTCACTGCGCATGATGTGAGCGTGTGAAAGGCTATGCTCAGTGTAGAACTTCGTAATCTAAATTCCTAGACTAAGAAAATATTTTTGGCCTCGCGGTGGCTTGTTCTTTTAGAACGGCGCAGTAACAGAAAACACAAATGACGCACTCTTTGTTGTGTTCGCATGGTCAGACTCAAATGAAAATCAGAACTTGTGAAACTTTTTAGGTAATAGATAAACACGGATAACTCCAAGGTATTCATTGCCTCTAATGGAACAGTTGCTACACCGGCACGCTCGAAGGGCTTGACAACTCTAGCGTAGTAAACACTCTCGACTAAGCTTCTCTAATCCTTTCACACATCGATAGCAGTCCAGCATCGCCACGTCCGAAGCTCTGCCCGACGTGCAAGCGCCTTCGGCGAATGGGCCAGACGCCCGACGCTGACATACTGCAGTCAGTTCAACGCGGCGCCTTCCGAGGCTTTTAACTGGAACGAGATTACGAAGCAGCGAGGGCCGGGATCGCTGGACTACCACTGTGTGTAATGGAGGGGCAGTCGGTCATCAAGTAAAGCCTCACTGAGTTCTGCCTAGTGTTCACTGGCATCCTGAGAGCGACATGCTTCTTGGCTGCCTCGTACTAAACGTGCCAGCGTGTCGAGTTGTGATTCATATTACATCGACTTTTATGAGGTGAATAGAGAGGAAACCTGGCGGGATGAAGACAGCTAGCTCATTCGTCTCCTATGCAGATCAATCAATGAACTTTACGAATTATGCTGAAAATAAAGCCCACAAAAAGACGATAACTTCGACTGCGAATTTTTCTGAGAATTCGCAGTGCAATTAAAACTACTGTTACTGACTTCGTCAAAACTTGATTGAAGTAAAATTCATGAGTGGGAAAGAGAACGCTCTGCATCGTAAAACTGACTAATAAATGTTGAATCGACGTTTCGAAAATGAATCGCGGCTCATCAGGTTATGTGTACCATAGCGCACATATAGATATCTAAACTAACCTAGAAAACAATGCCCATTGGCTTGATTTTAGCTTGGTGGACAGTTCTGGCTTAGAGCCTAGTCTGGCTATTGCCTCCGCTTTTTAATGATCAAACAATTGTAACCTGCTCGCAAAATTAGGTTGAATGAAGAATTGGTGCACCTATATAGTAGCATTCTAAATATGCTTCTAATAATTATTCGTTCGCAGTACGATGGCATAGGTTTATTGCAATAAGTACTGGAAGAGTTCTGTGCTTTTTTGTTTAAAGTTGGCTCGATTCACCAGACCAGGAATCTCAAATTCATTCGGGTGTGGGGGACAGATAGACAGATTAGACAATTCTTATATCAGCATTATAAGCAAATACTTTTATTTTAAAGGTATTGCCTGACAGCTAGAAACACGAACTCATAGCTTTATCTTCGGCCGTTGCTCCTGCTGTGCAAGAGTTCACGCAGCCGAGGCTTCTTCTTGAGCAAAGAGCTCGCACTTTTGTATATCCTAGTAGTGGTATTTCCATTCCGATTAATTTACTTGAGGAATGGCTGAAAAACATATATTTAAACAAACCATTACTTGGTCACACAAAAAAAAAAAAATAGCGCGAAATGCGTGAGCAGAGAAAGCTCCTTTTCGAGTGGAAATGAACCGTCAATAAAAACCATTATTTGTGGCTCATATGGTGCTCGAGGCATGGGAACGGGGGCTCGTATTCGCGGGATGCTTGACAGCCGCATCCCAGAAAGTCGCCGGCCGCACGCGGCTCGCGGGCCACGTGTTTGACACCCCTGCGCTAGACCAACGCTGCATACGTTTTTTTTGTTTTTGAAGTGTATGAAGGAACGTCAGGGACGCGTCTATACTCACGAATGCCCGGCAGCGGATCTCCCGGAGACGGGCAGGGCTGACCCGCAGTCCCCGACGCAGCGTCCATCGGTGACGAGTTGGCGTCTGAAGATGACACCAGGCTCGCGATGGAGCCCGCCTGAGACGAACCTAGCAGCGTCGGCACCACGAAATCGATGGGGCGGTCCTGGCTGCCAGAAGACAGACGGGGAGCCGGATCACAGGCGGTACCGGGACGTTAGCCGCGCCACTTATACCTGATTTGCATACGTTCCTACAAAGTTTAATGCATGCTAATATCGGACGAGGCTTTTTGACTGCGGTTGAATGCGATGCACCTCGAGAAGTGCACGCCTTAGGCTACGAGAAACATAGGGAATAGAACCTCGAAGAATTAACGTTGACGATCATTTAGCTCGCAAGTTCGCGTCCAAAACAAAAAACGAAAAGAGAAAAAAAAATGCTTTCTTTTTTTGTTTTTGTTTTTAATAACGTGATTTTACTAGCGCTTCTGCAAGAAAGGTACATTCTCAAGTCACACGGTCGTGCCGTTGCCTCATACAACGCTACGCACAACTGTTAAGGTAAACTTGTGACGGCTTGAAGCTGAGCTAGTTGGTTCATGCTTGTTAAAGTGCCAGCTGAACGTTTTAAGGACACACACACAGAGACGAACAAAAAAGGCAGACACACCGCTGGACTAGCAACTATTTAATGAAATCTTTTTTCTCTTTAGTCTACATATCGCGCTGAACGGATTCTTCCTCTTCTTCTTTATCTGAACCTTCGTCTCCCACTCTTTCTCTTCTTTCATGTGCCTGTCAAGTGTGCGGCTCTTCGCAGGTATACCAGTTCTTTCTGGTGCAGCGCGATTGACGGTGCACTCACGCAATGATCCCCCTTCGCGTCAATAGCAAGGGCCTCGAGTATTTCTTGAGCAACCCTTGTGCGATTTTTTGCCAGGATGTCGATGTTGGCAAGGTTTGGCGCACATGTGCACACCCGACAATGGGCCGCGAGGTGCCCTGCTGCTGTTATGGCCTTCACCGACGCTGCGTGTACTCTCTTGTTCTGTCATTAATGCACCTTCCCGTTTGACCAATGTAGCATTTGCCACATGACAAAGGAATCTGGTACACGACTTCTTTTGGGCATTCGGTGTATCTGGTCTTGTGAGATGTGCTGCAACCTGTCTCTTCGTTGTTGTCCTCCCTGTTCACCTTCCGGCACATGGAGTATGCCTTATTAGGCGCAGAGCATATGACCTGTACGTCCTGTCGGCCAGCAATCTTTTTTAGTCGATGGGTGAGCCCGTGGATATAAGGAGCGACCACATAGGGTGTTCGAGGCTTCTTTGTTGTTATTGCTCCATCTCCTTTTTTTGCTCGTCTCTGTGTGTGTGTCCTTAAAACGTTCAGCTGGCACTTCAACAAAAAATGTTAAGGTAAAACATCTTGTGCATGCAGTTTTTTTAATGTACAATCGGGTTGTAAATTAAGGTAAATATAACGCATTGGAAACGCGGTGGGGACGCCGCATGTCTTTGGACTGGTCTGCAGTGTCGGGCGGCTCGTCAGGTTCAAGACGAAAGGACCGGGATTCCAACTCTTAATGGTTCGAATCCCGGTTGAAGTAATCGCAGTTTTGACGGAGGCCTACTGCAGGAGGGACCGTGTACCTGATATTTTGGTTGCATGTTGCTGATTTACTTGTGGACACATATTTTTTCTCAGTTTTCATTTGGGGCGGGTCAACCGCCTTTTTGCGTGTGTGTGTGTGTGTGTTGCGTGTAAGCTATAACTTAATTTAGTTTTATTCGGCTCCAGCGTCAAGCCTCAATGCCCTGCTTATTCCTGTCTTTCAGGGGACGTTCCTTGACACTTTTAACACAAATTGTGTATTGGGCTGCAGGGTTTCAGAAATAACTGACACGACTGTCCGACACACAAGTCACGTGACTTCACGTCAAGTTCTCGTAGTTCAGGTGTCATGTGACATCACGGTGTCACGTGACATAAAAGCGTTAGTGACTTTGTGAGGTCACATTACGTCATGAGGTCGCGTGACGTCAGATAGTCGCGTGACGTCACACACAAACACGCACAGCATGCGCCAGGCTCACCCGCCTTTAACAGAACCTGTGCGTCTCCCAGTTTCCCAGACAAGGTCAAGACGCACTTGAATTTTTCCCGGACACCAGCTTTCGCAGAGCACTCACGCGAGGCAGCCGTAGAAGACGGGTTCCGTGGACCGGCGGATGCCGCGCCTGCACGAGGTGCCCTTCGGTCCGCCCAGATCTTCGAGCGACGGAGCCCCGTCCCGGGCGAGGGGCGCTTGCTTGGTGGCGGCTAGCCTCTCGTACGAGCCCTGCTCGTCCAGATCCCAGAGACGGCGACGTCGGCGCCGACGGTGCACCAGGCACGCGACGCTCACCAACGCCACCAGGCTCACCGATGCCACCAGGAGCGCCGGAAGGACCGAGCTGGCGAAGGTGAACCCGCCTGCGTGTAACGCGCGTGATTGCATTTAGTGTCAGGTCAGTGGCGGATCCAAGGAGGAAGGGGGGGGGGGGGGGGGGCGACGGGGCGGCCCCCCCCAGACAAAGTCGACCCCCTCCCTCCCCCTTCTCGGAGGGCAATTTGACATGGGTGGACCCCCTTCCACAAGAAAGAATGGGAGAATAGTATCCTTAAAAATGTTCCGCCCTCCCCCCAAAACGGAGTTCTGGATCCGCCCCTGTGTCAGGTATGATAAAGGCCCGTTCACACTCTTGCAACTGAGTACGACCGAGAAAGACCAGACCGGTTTTAAGCCTCTTACGACTTCTTAGGACCAGCTCCGCTGCAGCGCGTCGGTCCTAAGAAGTCGCAAGAGCAAAACCGGTCTGTCTCTCTCGGTCGTACTCGGTCGCAAGAGTGTGAACGAGGCTCTAACCATTAGCACGTTTTGCTGTATCCGAACGTATACACGGTGTTATTCGTTACTCTTATATATGTTACACACTGTTTTATGCGGTGCTGATTTTTTGTAGCACCTGTGTAATCTGGAGTGCACGGACAGGAGACTAGCCGGCACCACTGAAGCGGCAGTCAATCTCCTATTTCTTCCTATCTATTAATAAACAGTAAAGATGGGACGCGTGCCTTACTTATCTAAGGAAAGTTTAAAAAAAATATGTCTCGAATTGCCCTGCAGACCGTGTTGCTACCTGAAACGTTCTATGTTTAGCGCCAGTGGTGCTGAAACACTAGCGCTTAAACCTATTGTTCAGTGGAGTTAGGGGAGTGAGTGTTGAGTTAGTGTTAGAGATATAGTCAGAGTTAATTAAAGTTAGAGTTAGAGTTACAGTTACAGTTAGAGTTAGAGTTAGGTAGTTAGGGTTAAAGTTAGTTCGAGTTCGAGTTAGAGGTAGTTAGAGTTAGTGATAGAGTTAGTGAAGTTAGTGTTGCTAACTCCACTTTTCACGTGTTAATTATCCCGCTAAATGTAGCGGGTAAACTGAATTTATGTGAAGGTCACGTGACATCAATTTTTCCGCTAAATATGAACGGGAAAATGAATTTGTGTATAGGTCACGTGACATGAAGTCATGTGACATCATTTTCCCCACTAAACTTAGCGAAGAAACTGAATTGGTGTTGAGGTAACGTGACCAGGTCAGGTGACGTCAATTTTTCCGCTAATTTTAGCGGGAAAATTGAATTCGCGAGTAGGTCACGTGACATGAAGGCATGCGAGGTCATTTTTCCCTCTAAATTTAGCGGAGAAATTCGCAGTCACGCTTTTTGAGGCTTCACTTCATATGAAAACCTCGGCGTATAAATGTTTCACGCTAGAAAGGTTAGTCAGCGCCGTGACAACCATCTTTTTTCAGGATCCCTAAAAGATGTGCGTTATATTTTCTTCTTTGTTGTTGTTGGTGGTGTATGCTTCGCTGATTCTATTTGAAACGCGATCCACTTCCATCGGCGACGCCTCTGGCCCTGATTACAAGTATACAAAATAAATAAAGCGCAACGCACTTCCCACAATGTAGAAGCAAACTGCGGCGTTCCTCCTTTCCTTCTACGAAAGAACCAGCTTCAGAATCAATGTTTTTTGCAAATTGATTTTTACAGCACTTATATACAGAGCTCATTTGCATAGCAACTTCTCGGCTGCGTAAGTATTAAATTAAAAAAATAAGTTGATCTAGTCACAATCAACTTAATAAACTCGGGTCATATCTTATTGTGTTCGCTTACTACGAATTTCTTCTTCGACTTTATCATCGGCTAATACCGCAATCGTGTTGACGAAAGAGCAATAGTGGGTTTAGTAATGCGTATACGAACACCACCAGCACTGTGCGTTTTCATTAGCATTACGTGTTCCACACTGCGCGTGCGCGGAGCCTAAACTTGCGGTCTTGGATTGGAGCGTGGCGACAACGCGCATGCGCTGCATAAAGCACGCAATGCTAACGCAAACGCACAGTGCTTTCGTTTGCTCATATACACAATACTAAAACTCTCTATCGTTCGCGTTAAGCTGTCCGTCGATTGACTGTTTCAGTGGCATTGTGGTAGGGTATCGGATTGGCTTAGTAATTGGCTTATTAGTTAACATCAAATAACCGTTTCCTGTTCATTCTGTATGTACTGTTTACCGGCGGTGACCTTTAAGCGTACGATTGGTGGCCTCTACTGCATGCGCTCTACAGCGCGCGAGAACGCTCCGGGCGACGCGGACTCTTTCGCCCGGCGTCGCTGCCGTGGGCTCAGAGAGGCGCCTCGCGGCTGGGAAGAACACTGATTAGTGGACGGCGAGAAGCCATTCATCCACGTTAGCGATCCAACGACCCGAGGTGCGTCATTAAGACGAATGCAGTCCGCCATTAGTGAATTTCAGACGCGGTACCCGAGCGCCGATGGATTAGGCGACCTTGGAGGGAGAGGTCGTCCCCGACGGCGAAGTTGAATCTCAGCGAGCCCGAGAATAGAAGTTGACGTTTCGGAGTGATGGAGCTGCGAAGACCCGGGGAACAGAAACCGAACACGAAACAAAAATTGGGAACACGGAGATAAGCCGCCGCGAGCTACGGCGTGTTGTCGCCACCGGTTACCGAGGTGGTTTCCTTATTGTCGCACCCTTCGAGTGAACCATAAAAAAATGCCGTGTCAAACATCCTCATACATCATACAAAATACGGTGTTCAATGCAGACATGCGTACTGAATTATCTGCATCAAGCATCTTCAAAACATTTTTTTCTTCATAATATGTATGCTCCGCACATGTCTACAGAGTTTTTGTATGACCAACGTGACAGTGTTCTCATAAAGAAAATGGATGGATGGATGGATGGATGGATGAATAGATGGATGGATGGAGGGATGGATGTTAATGGCTACACCCTTTGTAACTGGCGGTAGCTTGCGCCACCTAACCAAAAAACACGGCTCTGACAGTGTCTGCAGACGTTCTTCTGTTTGACGAACGAGTAGCGTGTCTGCGGCCGAAGTAATAAAACTTGAAGCATTCTCGCCGGTACAAATTCTGCCATGTAACTAAAGTCGTTCATTTCGGTGTAAATTTTCAATAAAGTAAGTCGTTTTGCGATGGTATTGAGGTGTTTTTTCTTTTTTTTTATGTGTGTGTGCATGAAGTTAACTTTGACATAACGCCAATAACGGAGTTTGCATAAGTAAAGGTGAAAATCGTCTTTACGGTGTTGAGATAGCTCCCGAAACCTCCGAATGACACAACAATGTCTTGTATTCAAAACAGTCGCGTAAACAACAACCTAAAAGCCTCGAGCGAACGTTCAGTTACGTAATATATAGTTGTGTAACGTGGCCTTAAAGTACCGTAGTTTCCGGACTATAGTCCGCACCTGGTGTATAGTCCGCAGGGGCAAATATGGGGTCAACAATAAAAGTTTTTGCTTAGATAGCCCGCACCCGGTGCATAGTCCGCACCCAGTGCATAGTCCGCACCTGGGGCTTAGTCGACACGAAAATCCTCTAATACGCGGCACACCTTGACATATGTCTGCTTTCTTAGCTCACAAACAAGCCGATAATATACATAAATCATCATTAGCATACTCTTTTATTCACAAAATCCGTCGCGTCTCGTCATAATCAACGATATTGAAAAACAAAATTCCTGTATAGTCCGCACGCGTAGATAGTGCGCGCAGCCTGAAATTTCAACTTTTAAACATGTATAGTCCGCGGACTATATAGTCCGGAAAATACGGTACCAGATTTTTTTTTCATTCACGCAAGTTATGTAACACGCACTAACAAGGAAGAGTGCGAGACAACGTACAGTTCTTTTAGATTAGCGTATACACGGGCATTCGTATAAGCCAGAGAACATTCGAGAGTAAGCGTGTCTTTCAGTCCTGACTATTCAATTTGATTTTCTTCTTACCGCGTGCGCACCTACATCGTGAAATATTCAGCGCACGCTGCAGAAAGGGGCGTGTGTAGGGACTGGGCCACTGGGAGGTCTACGCAGTTTAGACTAGAGGCTCGCTAACACGTATCCCTTAAACAAACACTAAATAAACGATGATAATGCGATTAAAGGCAAAGGTGCAAGCGATCTGGACAAGATAGACGAAAATAATCCCTGGAGAATGGGAACAAGAGGGACAAAGGACAAACACAAATCTCCAAACACAGCTAGGTGACTGGTGCGGGACCGAAAAATCCGCCCGTCCTGGTATCGCTATCGAACCCCCCCCCCCCCCCCCAAGGGACCTCTCCGTTTCCAGTGGACCAGGCGGATTTTTTCGGTCGCGCACCAGTCACCTAGTTGTGTTTGGAGATTTGTGTTTGCCCTTTGTCCCCCTTGTTCCCATTCTCTTTTCCAGAGATTATATTCGTCAAAAAAACAAGTCTTGTTTTTTTATGCTGTTAGTTCTGAATTGACGACGCAAATTATTCGAGATATATTATGGTACTGAGTTCCCGCAATGTAACTTTTTTTTCTTTCCCGAAAGAAGCTTATTTTATGGTTAATTAATATTTCCTCTCTAATCAATATTTCCGACGCTCGGAGCTCTCTGCTCTCGTATAGACGTTTGCAAGCAGCCGCGCTTCGAGAGCTAGTCTGGCCACCGTGGTTGAAAAACGCTTTGTTTGGGCGCCAGTCTGGAAGCCGTGGCTACGCCTCAGCAATGCTTAACTATCAGACGATCAACCAACACCAGCAGCAAACGTCTATAGGCGCAATTTTTTTGCGGCATAATGCCACGCAATATTTCGATCAGATTGAATTCGTTTCTAGGGATACGCGAAAATGGTCCGAATCTAATAGCGCGAGGCTTTAAAACTGTGAAAGCGAAAGCCGCGACAACCCGGTTCTCTTTATACACTCCAAAAAATCCGCAGTATGGGCTTTCCCGCAAAGCACTTACGGAGAGCCAATCTCTGCCATAGGGGAGCTCGATGAATGAGGGGGGGGGGGGGGCGAATTAGTTTACTTCTTTTGTAGGGGTTGTCTGTGGTGACGTCAGAATGCCGAGCTACGTCATAAAAGCAACAAAAGTGCAACGTCATGGCGCTCATCGTATTTGTGGGCTCGCTGTCGCCGACTAAACCAACCACGCAAAAAAAAGCGCCACAAACCTGAGCTTTTTTTTTCTTTTCTTTTTCTGCCCGGGATTGGTTTATAGCGAGATAACAGGCTCACGGAGACAACGAGCTCCGTTATGATGCACTTTCAGAGCTTCGTGGTGGGCACCATCGGATTGTAGCGCCGCGACGCGTCTGTGTATGCTTAGACATATATACAAAAACGGGCTTCGCTGCGACACCGTGTATGGTAACACGTCATGCCCAGTTCCACAGGGCCCACACTCTAAAAAAGCCCATGCGTCTGCTTTCCAGCACAACACTCGAGAAGCCAATCACCGCAACTTGTGGAGGCAGCTCAGCGAATGACGATGCCGAAACATATTTTTATACCAAGAAACGCCGTCTGAGTTGTGACATTAAGCAATGCAAGCGTACGTGACGTTTTGCATTGCTTAATGTCACAACTCAGACTGCGTTTTTGGTCTAAACATATGTTTCGGCATCGTCATTTGCTGTGGTGCCTCCGTAAGTTGCTGTGATTGGCTCTCCGAGTGTTATACGGGAAAGCAGACGCACGGGCTTTTTTTTTTTAGAGTGCACTGTTTTGATAGGTCTTAACATATTCCTAGCCCCGTCATTAGCCGGGCTCCCTCCGTGGATGGCAGCGATTGGCTCTCCCAGCTGTTTTGCGGGAAACTAGACGCTCCAGGCTTCTTGGAATGTATAGTGATGAAGCTAGGAATTCACACTGCGTTATTTAATTAAAACCATACTTTGCAAACTCCGTTTTTTTAATTACGTTTTTTTTTTTGGAAGAACTATGCTATTCATGTGGCTCAGTAGGTCATCGTGACTCTCGCTTTTAGCTTCGTTGATCCTCCCATTTTCACCGTGACTCTACTGCGAGATAACCGTGGCAGTCGTTTTCACGTTGTATCCGGTGTCTTTAGCAAAGCTCGAGTGTTCGAGAAAAAAGAAAGACGAAGAAGTTCACTGGACAGAGACGTCTTATTTTCGAGCTCCAACTTTAAACTTTTTATTCCTCTGCTCCTCTCCTCCGAGGACCACGAAGCTCGCCACAGAGGTGCACAAACATCTTCCGTGCCCTGGGCCACCTAATCCTGGACCCACGGCTCGCCTCCGTCATCAAGTAAGCAAAAACAGGCCGCCCCCGTGGGGCGGGCCTCGCTAAGCGTAACACCGGAGTCGCTGCTGCGGCCGCCTACCGTCTCACCGCCATGTTTGCCGACAAAGTGTCGGAAAGCCCGCACGTCCGGCCGGCAGGGGCGTCATCTCCCTCATGGCAATTTGCCTCACCCGCGCCGTTTTGACCGACGACTCACCAGAAACTTCTGCAACTCATCGACGGTAAGCCGCATGAAACGAACTCCTACGTATAGCAAACGATCCCCTGAATGTCCGCGAGGTGATACAAGGTATCACCGCCGAAATCACCGACGAAAACCTCTCACAACATGTTCCTGTTGAGAAGGCACCGCTTTCGAGCGGTCACCCAGCCACCACAGGATTTGCAGAACTGGCCAGCCCTGCCTACCACAAACCGTTTCGACATCCTCCAGGCACCGCGGAGCCAAAGTTGCAGCCTGAGCCGCCTTACGCACAATACCAGTACCCCTTCCGATACAGCCAAGAGCCGGGACCGAACACCAAACCCGGATGAGCACAATTGTTCCACCACTCCCAAGGCCGATCGAACGTCGCGACCCTCGAAGGCATCCACCCAAACCCCACAGGCACCACAAGTGAGCGACCCAACTTCGGCCCCCTCCTTTTTCAAACCCTTAGCCCCACATTCCCCTCAACTTATTTCCAAACACTCCTAACACCCACGGCGTCTCTCCCCTCACATTGCGTCATCATCGAAATGATCCAACAGGCCCTAGCCCCCATTATGCAAGCCGTCCAACGACTAGCCAACCGCATCGACAAACTCGAGCACCACCTCACCACCCTAGAGGAGCACACTAGTCCCCGCAAACGTGCTGCCTGCCACCAAACAAACGCCATGAAAAAAATCCTGGAGGTCCGAAATGCCTGACGCCCTCATCACCCTACCCCACCCCAAAGCTCCCTCGTCATATGGCAATGAAACTGCCGCAGACTCAAACGCAAAAGGTACAACCTTCTACAGTTTATACTTCACACAGGGACGGAGCCGTATATCATGGCCCTTCAATAGATCTACAATGACTTTCCCCTTCCCTGCTACGACAGTTTTATGCACCCCAGCATCGTCCCTAGACACAAAGGACACGAAACATCCCCTCCGCCTCAAGCAATGACGGTCATATACGTGCGCAAACAAATCCCAACCACCCAGGACGATTCCGGGCCCCTCAACTCCCCCACCAAGGTACACGTGATCATCCGCTCCACTTACAATAGATAAAATATCATCATCAATGCGTACTGGACCCCACGTGGTCTCAAGCCCCCCCCCCCCCCCACTCCAGACCCCTGTAGTAGCAGCCAACACACCATCGACTCTCCTCCTTCTGGAAGACTTCAACTGTCCGCACCCCAACTGGGGATCGAGAGGACATCCACAGGGAAACTGGACGCTTTCGCAGCACCGCCTTACTCTCCTGAACGATACGCCCACTCCGACACGCCAGGGCACAGCCCGAGAAAGCGAGACAACCCCAGACCTGACATGGATACTCAGCGCCATGAGTGCAAGTTGGGACAGCACTGACGAGAGCCCAGGTAGTGACCATCGTATCAAACAGATCACCCTAATCCCCAAACGCGGCACTCGGAAACGGCAATCACGAAGCCGCATTTCCCAAATCAACACACTACTGGCCGAAAGCCAGACAGGCGATGAAAGATTTTCCTGCGTCTAACCCTGAACCAACAGCATGGTGCACACACATCATGAGCACCGTGGCGAAATATACGCGCCATATTAAACGCACTGAAGAGCACCACTATATTGACACCCACCTTCTCAAGCTTAAGAGCAAACGCCGCCGAGTCGTTAAGGCCTGGAAGAGGAAGAAATCCAGCACCACTCTCCAAGAGATCGCACGGCTTACTTAGGAAGCGCAGGAGTATGCTGACCAACTGGCCACCGACACATGGCTCGAGACATGCGAGAATATGAACGATCATCTCCACACTCCTAATGTGTGGCAGATCATGCGCACCCTGTTGGGCCAGAGCCGACTACGTTAAACTTTATAAAAACTGCAACTGGCATTAGACGCGTCGCCATCGGAACTCACCGGCCAAATCAGAGATGCTTTCTATTCGCACTCTCTACAAAGAATTCAAAACGTCCACTATCCCCAATCACCACCCGAACCTGAGGCACAGATTATCAACTCGGACATCACGTTCGAGAAGCTCCTTACAGCCCTTCGCTCTATTACGCGTACCACAGCTCCTGGACCCGACGAAATCACGTACGGAATCCTCCAAAATCTCCCTGTCATCAAGCTACTTGAACTCCTAGACATTCTTAATGAGGTATGGCGCTCTGAAAACATCCTCGTGGCGTGGAAAACTGCCAACGTCCTAGTCGTCCCGAAACCTGGTAAACCCCCAACCACCATCAAAAACCTCCGCCCATCTCCGTGACCTCCTGTTTGGGAAAGCTAACGGAGGAGAAGGCACTTATTCGGCTGGAGTGGCACCTCGACGTTCATAACCACCTTGCTCCCACCATGGTCGGATTCCGCTCCCATGTTAGCACTCAGGACGTCACCCGCCACATCCGTGAAAATATAGACGCTTAAAAAGCACGGCACAACTCCGTACAAGTGCCGGAGTGGACATTAAAAAGGCTTTTGATGGAATAGACCACTCGGCAATTCTACACAACTTCGCAGACACTCGCCTTGGTTCAAGACTTTCTAATTACATAAAGAACTTCCTTACGAACCGAACGAGACGATGGGACCATATGGTCCTCAACTGGCAGCCCAACAGAACAAGAAGAAATTATTCAGACAGGACTCGATATCATCCTTAGCCACGCCCGCAGCGTAGCCTTACCTGCCCCCTGGCAAATCTACTTATGCTGTAGTCTCCAACGATTACACTAAAAAAGGAGAAGCATACCGCAACCTCATCCAACTACGTATCGATAATAACCCTATACGCCGCCGCAACCACATCGAAATCCTTGGATTCATCTTCCAACATGACGGACGAAGCACGGTCTGGGTAAAGACCATAAAAAAACTAGAGCGAATTCTTCACATGCTTCGGTGTATCAGATGACTACGCCACGGCTTACGGAAGCACGAACTTCGCAAAGTGATCTAGCGCTCTCGTGTACACCTGCCTCATGTACGCGTATCCATACCAGACCCTCACTACCACCCCGACAAACAAAATTGAGGCTTCCCTCCGCAAGTTTACCCGTACTGCCCTAGGAGTTCCCGCATATGCCGCGAACGCCAAAATAGCGGACACTGCACTCTTCAATACACATTGAACAAGGAAACAGCGGCCCATCGCCAGGCCCAGTTACACCGTCTCTCAGCCTCCAAACAGGGAAGGGCAATCCTTCAAAGTCAAGGCCATCGTATACAGAGCACCTGCCCCCCATCCTTCCGCCCCCACCACCATGGCACGGCGTGCCACGAATAGAAGTACGCCCCATTTCGCGAAACATGGATCCAGATAGAAACAAAACGCGCCGTCGAAACTATGCTCACTACCTCCCGACGCTGTCTTACGACAAATACTACGCAGATGCTTATACCCATACAGATCAGATCATCACTGCAGTCATCGGCCCCCACACCACATCTACCCTCTTGCACTGCGGCGTCCCTTCCCCTACTGCGGCATATATCCAAGCGATCGAGGAAGCCATCACCCTTCATGACCACTCCACCTCGACTATCCCTATCAGATCCGATAGCCAAGCTGCGCTACGATCAAATGAATGTCAAGGCCTGCCAGATCACACCTGCACTACCCTTCAGGACTACATGGACACTCACCCTCAACTCCACGTTCGTCTCGAATGGGTTCCCGGCGGGCCTTCCGGAGAACGAGCGTGCATACGCTCTGGCCCGCGCAAGTGATCCTTCTGGCTCTCCGAAGCCATACAACCATCCAACCCCCGACAAGCTCGCGCCTCCAATCACAAGGAACGAAAAGGAACGAAGAGAACATCTCCGGCTCCTTCGACACTAGCGGTGCATCTCATCACCCTCTACCATCTTCAACAGGAGCAAAAGCCAGGCTCATTCGCCAAGCACCGGCTAACCCCCTACCTTGAGATCAATACAGTCCTTACATACAGGGCCACCCCGAACAGCCTTCGTGTCAGGTATGCGGAGGATACCCATCGAACGAGCACACCTACTGGCTTTGCCCAAGAGCCACAAGCTCTCCCACTCACCCCTCCTCTCAACTTCCCTGCCCACCTCCCCTGCTCCAAACTGGGCTCCTCCTCCTCCTGACCTACAAAACGACCTCTGGCCTCTTCCTACTTCTTCATGTGCGGAAGATCTTAGACCCTCCGCCACGAACAACCCTAACCCAAGTTATAGAGGACAATTCCTCCTCCAGTGCGGAAGATCAAGGCGGCTCGGGCATGAGCTTTTGAATAAAAATTTCCTCCTCCTCCTTCTCCTCAAGTGTTCGAGCTTGACGAATACAAATGGGCGCCCCATCGCAAACAAAAAATCGATATCAAATTACGATGTGGAGGAACTCGCGCGCCGATATCCCTTTCAAGCGGGCATCTCCACACGCCATCCTCTTCCTCCGCCTCGCGATCGAGTTGTCTCAGACAACGCTTATTCCAATTTCTTTGAGGACGTCTCCAGACGGCCTCGTAGGAAACAACGAATAAAAGGACTCTAGGATCAACTGAACCCATAGCGATAAACCGAAAACGAAGGCACACTGGTTAGGACGGAGAAGATGAAAGAGACGTCGCTTCCCTTTGCTCGAGTTGATTTGACGCGGATCAAAGCACATTGTCTCGGTGGCACAGACACTCGGTAGGGTCTATTTTAGGTCCGTTCTGAAAGCTCCTTATGCATCATGGTTTTGTCAAGGCGATGCCAACGGGCGTCCGTGATCGAGTCGAGGGCTGCTACACCAAGGAGGGATCATCTTTGAAGGGGCGGCTTTTGCAGCGATTGCCCGTGTTTTTTTGCGCACTTTGGAAATAGTGGGAAATGGAAGTTTACGTTAGGTCACTGAGTAACTGCGGAATTGTCGTTATCTGGATGCAAGTTAAACTGCCTTCGGGGATATTCATTTGAAGCTTTTATCGCTGAATGTCAACTGAATTTGAGGGAAGCTCCTCTGGTGTCAGTACGAATTATGAAACGTAGGCATTTGGAATTAGGGTCGAAAAATGCGTAGCATATTTTGCAGCATAAATAAAATAGGGCAATGCTTGTTTGTTTGCTTGTTTATTTATTTTCTAGTGCGTGTGTGTTTGTGTGTGTGTGTGCCTGTTTTCTCACGTGAGGTTGGTAGTCGTAATGCACTTTCGAAGTTGGCCTTCCGAGGCGACCCCGTTGGGAAGCTTATTTCAACTGACATCACAAACTATATACCGCTACTATACAGCGAGTGTGGGATAAATGTTTTGGCGCACTTCATATTAGTGTAGTATTATAGTGCTCTATTTTATCTGAGGGTTAGACGCAACGATGAGAGAAATATCGGCAAATAGCCAGTCTGAATTTCGTTCATATATGAAAAAAAGAGACCGAAAGTTCCCATGCCGCGAGGTTTCCGAACAGGGTATGTACATTTCCTCTTTTTATTTTCTAATTGAGGGACATGAACGAAGAAATTAACGCCCTGTACATACTTATCCGTCATTACGAGACCGATATCCAATATCCGTCAAATGTCGTTAATTGGCGTCTAACTGAGAAGTTTCCGTCAGGTTTGGCGTACGTCGAATGCCAAACAGCAATTGACTTAATCATACAAGCATTTTAATATCTAGATTTTAGGCAGCCAACACTGTAGTGAGAAAGTGTTGAGGACACTTGCCCACTAAACAATTTTCACTATTCACTACTTTGCCTACTCATTTGAAAAAAGTGTTTTGTTACGCTTCTATATTTCTTATTTTATATATCCATCGCCTCTATTATTTTTGCCTTATTTCAGAAACTATCGTTCCATCGTTACCTGCCAGAAAACCTCTTCTAATTTGTTGCAAGAACAACCTCAAAAATTCCCTTGCCAGTTTTTTTTTTTTTACAATTGTTTTTTTGAAGGACGACAGAGACGAATCGCGAGTCGTCTCTCTAGCTTGTCGTGTTTTCATCTTGTTTCACAACTCACCAAAATACGATAATTGAGAGCAAATCGTGGTTCGTAAATCACGTGATTTAAGAAAAACTAAAAACACGTCGCACTTTTATGGGAAGCTGGAGACTGCCAGGAGACCGGAAATTGATGCCCGGATCTGCCGGAAGTGACAGTCTCGTCAGGCTCTAAGACGAAGAACGGCGGGAGAGCGAAACTCACGAGCTGCTTGACTTTCAGGATGTCGAGAATTGATGGGTGCGACCGTCGCAGCCCCAAGGTGCTCCTTTACGGGTAAAACATGTCACCCTCTATTAGGACCTCGTAAAAATAAAGCGCGCAAGACATATGTCTGTTTTCCGCGCGTTCTGTTCTGGCGCTCACCTGACTTACGTTCCGTGGTTGTTCCCTTTCTGTTCCCAACAATTGACTGCATCTGCCTGGCGTAAGCGTCATTTACAAGAGAAGCCTGTCTCGGCGCAATTAAAATGCTAAGCGATCATAATTGGTCAATTCTTTCAAGCTATTTAATCGGTCGATTCATTAAACTCTCTTTGACAGCACCATCTATTCAAAGTCCCTATTATGGCAGATTATTAAAGAGACGTCAAGCGCACTTACTGTAGGCTGTTTTTCCAAGTCGGTTGTGTCATTTTTCTCCCAATTAGCGAACCAGATGTCTAAGCCTTTACAAAACAGAGAGGTGAGTTTTTAAGGAAAACTGCGCTCGAGTTCGAACCGAAAGAAATTGCATTGTTTTAGTGGAACATACTATAATAATAATAATATTTCTTTATTTTCTTCGTGCCCCAAAACAACCTCCAGGTTTTGACGTGGAAGCACACGATAGAACATTTAAGAGATACAATTCCTATACACTCTAAGAAATGCCTGAGCATCTACTTACTCGCAAAACACTCGAAGAGCCAATCTAAGCGATCTACGAAATCAGCTCAGCGAATGAAGAGGCGGAACATCCGTTTTGACCTCAAAATTAGGTCTGCACTGCGGCATTACGCAATGCAATCATGACGCTTTGCATTGCGTAATGCCACAGCGCAGACTTCATTTTGAGGTTTAAACGGATGTTCCGCCTCTTCATTCGCTGAGCTGATTTCGTAGATTGCTTAGATTGGCTCTTCGAGTGTTTTGCGGGTAAGTAGACGCTCAGGCATTTCTTAGAGTACTTTTACAGACGATAGATCAGAAAAAAGGTCGAAGTTATCGCGGGAATGTCATACATAAATCGCACAGAACTAGTTCACACTAGAAAAAGTTCACGCTTTTTAAAAAATTAAGGACAAAAAATATTGGAAATATAAATAACTTTTTAACATAAAATTTCACGAAAGAAAAAAGAAAGAAAATTTGTTAATATTATTAAAGGAGTCTTAAACATAGAGTTCACGAGTACTTTACGCTTGAAATAGTTCGTTTCATCAAAAATGTGCAAAGATGGAGACTCTAAATCGTTACATGAGGGTTGCGCGCGAATTAAATGGTAATATTTTTCCTCGAAAGGGAAGGATAAAATAGAGAAAGTGGTGTCTACAAAAGCGAGCAGGTGCATGAAGATGTACAGAGCTTAGCCGGTCAGGAATTGAAGTGACCATGAATTACTTCGTGATTGGTTTAGCCAAACCAACAAAGACAATTAACGAGCTTCATGACGATGCATTTTTTCGCTCTGCTTGATTGTCGTCGGCTGCGGTAAGACTTCGAGTGAAGCGGAGTACCTTTCTACCTTTCCGATAATTGCCTTCTGCGTGCTCCCATCTTTGTCATGCTGGGCTGTGAAGCGCCGTCTGCGCATGCGCTGTTGCTCTATTGTGCGGTATATTAGACGCTGCGCGTGTGCTCGCAGCTCGGTGACTTATCATTTTTCGCCCCGGGTGATAAGCGCCGAAAACGTCTATAATACCCGATATTCAAACTGCTATAATCTGCTCTTTAGTGGACCGTTGGTGAGTCAGCTGTTGTGAAGTCACACTGTAGGATGTTTTCTCGGTTGTGAAGGCGTGCTCGCCGGCACAATCAAGTAACTGTATTGCACCACGTGATTATACGAGCAGAGTCCGGGGTCATACGGTGAAGGCCAGACCACTGATTGGACCGGCGCGATCATGCTAAGCTTCCAGCGCCCTATCGGTTTATCGGTGAATACACGAGGCCCCTCCTTTCCAGCGCTTATCACTCGGGCGAGAAAATCTGGGTAACTGGGCTGTGGAAGCAGATCTGCGCGTGTTCAGAACGCATTCTACATGCCAGCAGATAAATGGCAGCGCACAGAAGGTTACCATTGAAAAGGTTTATAGGCTGTGCGTTCCCGCTGACATCTGAGCTGACCGCTGGGGAAACCGAGAGGCTGTGGTTTGTGCGACTTAGCAATTATGCGCTATTTAATGGAAGTGACGTCGCTGTTTATTTTCCTCAACAATATCTAACCCATTGCTTTCTTTTTCCTCGTAAATTTTCGGAACAAATTTTTGAGACCCGATGCCGAAATACCTGCACGCCGTATACCAAGAAATAATTATAATCCCGCAATTCACGTGCGCTGACTGCGCTGAAAAAAGCCGTAGCCTGGAAATTAGAAAGATGAGCGGAGATGCAATATAAGGGTAAGCGTGTTAGGCTAGGGCTTAACGGACGAGTGCGTCTAAGGTCGCATAAACTCGGAGCAGGCAAAGGAGAGGTAGCGCTGCACATTTAAAGGGACCATGAAATGAATTTTTCTCCGGGATAAATATTTTTGAGATTGGGATTGCACTTATCGCGTATCGTTTAGCGAGCCAAAAGCAAAAGGGAAGAAAGTCAAAAGTCCGCTTTCCGGTACGAACGTTTGAAAATATAGCGGTCTGTTTATTACTCTCTTTCCTTCGAAAGCTCTCCGCCTTTTCACCGTGATGCATCCGCGGTGCCCAGACACGCCAACGAAACCCGGCTCTCGCACTGGACACGAGAACTACGTCACTCGGACGTATGCTCTCGTCGACAATCAATCCGTCGGTGAATGTTTGGATTTGCGCTCGTGACCAATGAGTGGCCTGACGGAACTTATCATCGTTTCCGAATGACAAGCTCCAGGGTGTGCCTAGAAAGCACGGTGGAAGCTGGAGTCGTCGCATCCGGTGCCAAAGCACGTCACGACCACTTGGTTTCTCGTTTCACTTTTTCAGTTGAGGATTAAAGCTAACGAGGAAGAAGTTGAAAAAATCATATCATAGTCCCTTCGTGTCTGGTCGGTTTCTATTTGGACAGGCTTGCGACTAAAGCTTCGCACTTGTCTATACTGTGCTGACTGAACTGCCAAACCACGTCTCATCATTGAAAAATTAAAAAGAAAATATTTATCGCCATGTAAACATTACAAAACACTTTTTTTTAACGAGCGTGTATCGAAAGTGTCGTTAATATTCAAGCCGTGTACCCCTTCTTAAATGTTTGAAGGGATGACTACCATCTACCATAACCACTTTCCATCTAGCAACATTATGCTGGAATGCCACCGAGTTCGACAACTTTATTTTGTATTCTGTCATAAATAAATAAAAAATATATTAACTTTGTATCGCAAACCATTTATGTGAACCGAATAAAAAGGAACGTAAGAATGCCGAAGAAGCTCGACAGAAGCTCGAAGAAACTCGGCAGAACTTTAACATTTCTCGGTTCTCTCTTTCGGGAAATTAAACTTTCATGAGAAGGGGCTCGCGTAACTTTTCAAGCTCATGTTTCTCGCAGCAGTGAAACCCAAAAGCTCAGCGGAATTGTCGATCGGTAGACGAAGAAAAGCTCGCGTGTCATTGTGTTTCCTCGCAGTGGGCTGCGTGAGCATTTTGGCGAATATTGAAAAAAAGTTTCTTTTCCCAATATTTCTTTCTTTTATTTTTTACAGATTGCAGATAATGTTGTTTAATGTCGATTTCTTTTTTTCTGGAATAAAAATGGCTTTATTTAATGACTAAAATGTTCGTACAAAACAAAACAAAAAAAAATTCGAAGAGAAACTTTTGAAAACACTCAACCAATTGAATTCATAATGTAAAACCCTAAACTAAAAACAAAACAAGAAGAAACGGACAAGCACGCGCTTTGTCTTTGTCACTGGCAGGTCTTGTCGTTTTTTTTTCTTTTGTGAAGTTAGTTTAGCCTGCAATTGCCTGCGTTCTTTTTACTTTCGACAAATTTAAGTTTGACCACACCTCCGCTTGTGAATGTATTATTATTATTACTATTACTACATATATAATAATAATAATAATAATAATATATACATAATAATAATAATTATTATTATTATTATTATTATTATTATTATTATTATTATTAATATTATTATTATTATTATTATTATTATTATTATTATTATTATTATTATTATTATTATTATTATTATTGCCAGTCATTCTCCAGAATGACGATATGCGTGTCTCCTATTGCCGCGAAAGCTGTTGACGTCAGAAAGATGCCCAACATGTAAACTAGCGCTCTTCAGGCATTTTAGACGGCCCGCGAAAAACGATTTCTCAACGTATCGCGCTGCCATTTACTACAAAGGTGAAATCAGGTGGTGAAGTTTACAGGTAAAAATTCAAAAAATGAACTTACCTCGTTAAAAAAAGAAAAATGTTTTGGCCAATTTCCGTTGCCTCTCTGCAGAACGACGCACGCGTAGTGAGAAGTGCCACCGACAAATGACGATACACCGCGTCGAGGAGAGCTAAGGGAGAGCCGGCCCATTAGGGTTATCATAGGAGAAGAACCACGAAGAACCCATCACAATCTTAAAGCTAACATACGTCATCATCTGTAGAAACCTGAAACTTATAAATTTGGCATCTTGCTGCTTCGACTTTTTTATTTTTAATGTTTGTTTCTAGTGCAAGACACCAACATTCCACCATTTTAGTAACTGACAGCTTTAGAAACGCTGGTCGTGGCCAGTCCCGTGCATCTCATTAGCGCTCCGCAGCCAATCAGATTGCGGCATTAGCCTATACGAAAGGCAAGGCCAATCACGAAGCAGGAACATTATTATAGGCCGTGCCTCGCGTTTCTTTGCGCATTTGGGTTGCGTTCAACCCAAATACGCGCGATCTTGCATTTGGGTTGTACAAATGCAAGATCGCATTCCTTACAATACACTATCCGCGATTTGTTCGCGAATCACACTGTCTTACGAAAGTCTACGCAGTCGCGCGCATCTGAGGGCAAAAACTAATCTATTTAGTCTTTATGTTTCACGCGGCGTTACGAAAGGATTAAAATAAGACGCGCCTTCGGTGTCTCGCTGTTATTCGCCCACGCAGCGTCTGCGGAGTTGAACACTCTAATCCGCTTTCAGTCACCCCTTACGTATGAAAAGCTAAAAGTCAAATGTGAGTGACTCGTACGTATACGCTGACACTTCGTTGCGTCGTGCCCAAGCTCCGAGGCAGAATAAGAAAATAACTGCTTAAGAAAGCCGTCTCAACGTAAGGCAGCTTAGTCCGAGCGTATCCAGCTAGTAGCCCTAACGTCATTACGAGGGTTAAGGGAGAGCTTTACCTAGGTTCAAGGAGGAAGACTAATGAGATTTTTATCCTTCGCATCGCTGTGCTTTTGTCGGTGGGTGTTTCAGATTTCGCTGTGTGTCTTGACTCCTCGAGTCTTCATCCCCTTTCTTACTCCCTACCCACACACACACACACGCACACATGCACAAAATTTCTATCCTCCATCCCCACTTTTGGATGAAAGAAGCCGTGAGCGAAGTTCTAATCACTCACGAGTCTACTAAATAAAAACAAATTTGGGCGCGCGGGGACGTCAACTGCCTTGCTACGAGGTGCTTACCCGACTCTCTCATTAAATAGGAATGCTCTCCAACGAAATCTGCTCGTCCAGTTAGGAATATTAAGCCTACACGAGAAGTGCTTTTTGCAGATCAGGACGAATCAAAAGGTCAATATTGAAATTACGAACCTCAAGTTTGATAATTTCAATAACGGCGTATTGACAATGTCTTAGAAATTACAAAATTACAGTTTCGTAAGTTCAAAAATCAATTCCGTGGAATCTTTTTTTTCCTCAGGTACTGTATTTTTTTAAAGGTGGGTGAAAGGTGTGTGTGCGTGAGTGTGTGGGACAAAAGCCGCATTAGGGTTCGGGACGGTACAGACGAGCAGTTGGAACTGCGAGATAACGGCTATTTGGCTAAGGGATTGCCATTCCGCTTTTCAACGGTATCTAAACATAAGAAGATGAGGATGAAGGCAAGTTCACGCCTCTTGCAACCGAGTACGACCGAGAGAGACGAGATCGGCTAAGCCTTCTTAAAATTTCTTCGGACGTGAGGGAACACCACAGCGATTGTGGCGCCATCTATGCGGTGCCCCTGGAACCGCATTTCCACAATGGCAAGAAGGTTTTGCGGGAGTTCCCGAGGTCAAATGTGCGTAATACCCATAAGAAAGGCTCGTTTATAACATTGGACGAAGTTTTTCGGGAGCCAAGAAAAGAAAGCGATAGTGCGCGAGAGAAATGCGGATATAGCTGTGGACCGCCGTTCGCTGAATGGCTACCCAACAGATGGCGCTCTGGATCTGTCAGCAGTTTTAAGGAACCCACAGGCGGAGGGCCGCAAGAGTGTGAACGGGCCTTGAGGGTTGAAGAAGAAATCTGTAATGGGTGAAAGGTTGAGAAACGGAAGACAAGACGATAATGAAGGACGATGCCACGAAGCTCACCCAACAACCGGTCCTGACCAGCGTTATGACGCTCGAAAATTTGCCGAGAAGCTATGCCGGGCAAAACAAAAGAAATCTTGCGAGGAGGAGAAACGGGTTTACTCTCCCTCGCATGAAAACGAATGA